>JAEBDU010011183.1:0-39103 GCA_016802625.1 Heliconius numata
CTCATACTAAAATGAGGTGCACTCTCTCATTCCGCCACGTGGAGTGCAGCCTTGTTACTGCGACATACGTAATTGCTTTCATGTGATACTTTAGAATCTTCCTCTTACACTTGTATGAAAGCGGGATTTTTTTATTATATTTTTTGTTTAAATACTAGTTAAGTTATTTGGTTTTACGTTATTTATTATGTTTATGTTGAGGACAACGTGGCTTAGCGGCACAGCGACTGTTGTGGACTGGTTTCTCAATCAGAGAAACGAATTATTTTCGTTTCTTCGCTTTCAGAAGTTTAGAAAGCCTAACTTCGATGTGGCCACAACTCGTTAACCGTACTGTAGGTACACAACGTATTTACTGTATAAAAACGCTCTATGTAATACTACCGGGTCATGGACACGTTTACATGGATTCTGTGAATTGATGACTGACTTTTTAAAAAAAAGCGATATACAGTGAGTTATTTTATTAATTGACACTACAGGCCAGTTGTGGCGCAGGGGTACATGCAAGCGTGACACTGTTAACGCGATTGGTTGTGGGTTCAATTTTCACTCGAGGAAATGCAATGTTTTCATTTCCTCAATTTTGTGACAAGGCAAAAGTGTGGGATTGAGTTCCCGACACTCATCACGCAATGCCTCCAGAATTCAGCGGAAAGTGCGCTTTGCCTTGACACTAGAGCGAAGACCATTTCTTCGCTCTCAATATAAATTTAAATAAATATTTTCTTTCCTCAAGTGATTATCAAACCTACAACCAGTCGCGGTTAGAGTCAAACTTTGTGCCCCTGCGCCATTATGGCCAAAAAAAAATATTTTGTAAGAATTTTGCTAGAATCTATATTAGTATCTATGAGATGACCCAGAATTGCATGTTATTAGTTACGTGTGTCCCAAAATACCCGGTTTTAGCGCACATTCGTTTGCAAAGACATTTTTGCTGAACGATATCAGCTTTAGAACTAAACTTCACAATTTTTAATTTAATCTTTATTGTGTAGATATCAGGATGATTTAAATCATTTAATAGAAGAATTAGCGTTGCATTTCGACTTATACATAAAAACTAAATTATATTATTTTTAGTTTACATGTTTGTTGTGAATATATTTTGTAGATAAATGATGGTACAGGGGCACAAGCGTCCTGTAAACTCGACAGGTCGTGGGTTCGATTTCAACACGACTGAAAGTATTAAACATTTTCGTTTCTTCACTTAATGAGAACGAAGTGCCTTAACACTACGTTTTTCTTCTGTCTACCCTGCTACTTACCGGTAATAGTAAATTTTAGGATTTAGTAAACCTATTTTAGTAGTCTCGAGCATTACTTACTGTTTTATTTTGATAAATAGGTAAAAAGAACGTAGTATTATGATACTCCATTCTTTAATTGCTGTACCATTAAAGTTAATTGTACTGTGATTATGTAAACATCAGTAACCTTTATCTATTACCTTTATTGAGATATGAACCTACTACTATAACACAAATTACTGTAAAATACAAAAACATAGCTAAATATATTATAAAAAATATTTTTCCATTCACTCATATGCAAATAGAGGTCAGTACATTCCTACGGAACAATGGTTGTCTATGAAACGTCTGGGTTTTCTTTTTTCCATTGCGAGCCGTACCGTGTTCTCTTTTATAACAATATATGTATGAACATACATTTAATGTATATATGATTATATTTCAATATCTGTTTCTACGTTTAGATTTGTTTGTTTTTTGCAATTGTCAAGCTTTACTGTATTCCCCATAGCAGGGTAAGCAAAGGAAACTTTAGAACTTTAAGATACTTCCGTTCCCCACTTTCCGTCGAATTCTGGAGGCGTTGCGTTTTGAGTTGCACAAATCAATGGCGCGCTTTATCTTGTTACCAGAGCGAGGATTTTCTTCTAGAAGGGAAGATTTCTAGATTCACAGATTCCCTGTATCTATCCTGCTATGTGCGGATGTCAGCGTGAAACTGAAAAATAACCTAAGAAATCTGTTATATCTTTTTACTCAATAAAAATAAGTGTTGTCATAAATATCATACAAATAATACAGAAATATATATACAAACAAACTTATTTCTATCCACTTAATAAATACTAATACTTACTTAAAATCCAACTTAACCATTCAACCAACAGTCCTACGCCGTATAGAAGTGACGCCGACCAACACAAAGGCGAGTCTCTACCTCGGCTCGCGTGACGGGAGCGACACGACACCCCGCGCCGGCCACGTGTGCTATAACGTGCACGCGGTCGGGCCGCGCGCTAAGACGAAGCCTGCCTATGCTAAGATATTGGACTATTATAGGCCTTATGTTGATGATACTCAGGTAAGGATTTGTATTTATATATTAATTATATTCAAGGAAAATTAGCAAAAAAAGGAGAAATAGATCACTAGAAATACTCTCCTTTTCATTGAACTCTAGTTTCTTTAATTTTCAAATACTGTAATCCATTTCCATATAAATTTTAATGTATTTGGACGAGAAATCTCTTGTAATCTTATAATTCTAAATTAGATCAGGTCCCCTAACCAAGTCGCATTTCTGTACGATTTCAAAATGTATGTACATACATTAAATGTTATTCTATAAATAATTAAAAGTTTTTTATTCAATAATCTATCAACAGATGTACACAATCCCAGAAGACTGTCCATCCCAAATAGCTGAAGAAGTGAACGAATATAACGCAACCGATAATCTTTTTAACAAAGCGCGGTCACTAACAGAGAGCGGAGAAATTATTATTTCTCACGAATATACTTTAGACGATATACCTGAAGGAATTCCGTTAGAAGACCCCATATACGATAATCTTACTAAACGTGATAATGTAGAAGATAATGACAATACAGATAAAAATAATGATAATAATGATAATTATTACAAAATAAATGAAAACGATTTGAGAGATGAAAATGATATATTGCTAGAAAATTTAGTTACAGAATCTCCTAATATAAATATAGGAAGTGATAGAAGTGATTTAACACAGATTATAGTTAATAATAAGCAAGAAAGTAATTATGAAAATGTAACAATTAGTAATAGTAAACAAACATTAAAAATCAAAACGAATTTTAATGAGGCTGGAAATGAAATAAATATTCTTCCAAATCTAGTCGCTAATATCTCAATGGAAAGAAGGGGAGAAGCTATCAACTCATCTCCTACAGTAAGTAAAGATAAAAGTGCTCTTATAATTAAAAATAGTCAAGAAACAAATAATAATTATAAAACAATCATTAATAATAATGAAATTAATGAAATCAAACATAAAATACACGTTAGAGATGATTCTGAAGAACTTAAAACTATTATAGACGAACCTAATAAAACAAAAGAAACAGAAATAAAGGAAATACACAAAGAGAAAGATAGAGAAGCTCTCAATCACTTCTCCTCTTTCCATATAATAGATTCGGAAAGAGATTTAGAAGTGCCGTCGGGAATTGAAGGGCCGATACCCGCAGTGGTGATGCCACCTAAGAATTATGTTATACCTAGGGATATAGGTGAGTCTATTTGTTTATTAGAATATTATTCTAAAACTGATATCTTAAAATGACACAATTATTTGATATATTGAAATTTCATGTAAATTTTGATTTTTATATTTGCTTAAAATGACAAAAGAGAATCTGATAATTCTTATAATATATTTCTTTGCATAATAGAAAACTGACAGTCAACGCGATAGGTTGTGGGTTCGTACCCCACTCGAAGAAATGAAATGTTTAATATTATCATTTCCTCGATTTGGTGTCAACGCAAAGCGCAGCCTAGAGTTCCATCACTCAAGGCAATGCCTCCAGAATTTGGCTGAGGCCAGGAAACGGGAGCGTCTTAAAGGGAGCTGAGTGTTTTAACACTATGTTCCCAGGTTTCCTCTGCCTACCTTGCATGAGTAGTATACATACATTGCCTAGTATACATTGTGAAAATAGAACCAAATCTTCTTAAACATATTTATTTATATTTCAGAAATACCTCAGTATTCGCAGCTGTGGCGATCATTTCCTAACCAATATTATCAGCCTATGTATTATAAAGATTATCTTTATACTAGAAATAAACATATAAATATACCAATTTCATAGTTAAAATAATAATTAAAAAAGTGTTAAGTAAAAGTGTTGTGTGTACATACGGCGGTTGCTGGTTCGATTCCCAATCAGGGGTGTGTTTTTAAGAAAATGCTAGTTTACTCGAATAGTATTTAAAGTGAGCAAAAAGTGTAGAATGGAGTGACAACAATAAAAAACGTAAAAAAAACTAACATTGTGGCTTAAAACATTTTTTTGTCTTTTAATAGGAAATTTTATTATTTTTATAATTCTTGGAACATTGTAGGTAATTAGAATTATTTTTAAAATTTATTTTTTATTATTTAAGAGATTTTAAGACTGTATTATATTAATCCATAAAATTGCCAAGTTAGTAGCAAAATTAGAACGCCTCCTTAAGCGTTCTCTCGTTCTTTTTCAGCTTATGTACGGAACCTTTCCGTACATAAATCATATTTAATTTAGTACTAGTAGTAGGCATACTTATAGAAATAAACATTGGTATGTAATTCCAATATTATTATTTTAGGCACTGTTTTTTAATTATGGATTTATATTTATTATTTTTTGTACGTAATTCTAATGTCTGTAAATACATAGTTATAGTATATTATGAATTAAATTTTAACAGAAATGTGGCGTAGAACGCTGTTACTTGTCATGTAGACTCTTTGGGGAGAATAGGGGAGCCTTTCAATAGAAGTAGCAGGCTACTACAACCAGAATTAAGATTATTTAATATAATTTTTAAAAATGTTCTGAATTTGTAATTATATATTATTTAATTAATTTATTGTCTACGTAAAGTTACAGTATGTGGTACAGAACGTGGATTTAATAAAAAGTATTTTAATAATAAGTTCATTTTTTATTTCACATTGTAATGACGCCGGGATGTCGCAGTGGGAGTTAACGTAATGGTTGTGAGTTCAATCCTAACTTGAGGTATTGAATTATTTTTATTTTCTCAGTCCTATGATAACACCAAACGTGGTATTGAGTTGTGCCAGTAAACACGCAATGTTTCGAAAATCAGGGGCTGCGTGGAGGAAATGTTTTAACATCATGTTATCAGGTCTGCCAGAAGATTCACATTTTGAACTTATAACTTACGAAGAACTAACAAAATCGCAGAACTCAGAGCATAACAAAAGTCTTATACATATTAAATATATAAACATTACACTTGAAACGGAAGTGTTTGATAAGAGAACTGGAATTGGTCAATATTATGAGAATTTGATAAGAGGACAAACATAAGGTTAAAAAGACAATTGCAATTTTACTTCAGTTTTTGTAAGTAGATTAGTGATTAGTCACTTCAGTGTAGTAGGTTGTAACTTCACAATGATGATTTAACTTGTAATAAAAGAGAGCGGAGAAATTATTATATCTCATGACTATACCTTAACCAATTTACCGAAAGGCATTCCTTTAGAAAATCCCATATATGATAATCTTACTAAACGTGATTACGAAAGTAATGATCATCAAACTAATGATAATAATGATATTTATTACACGTATGTACCTATAACTACTACTATTACCGAAAGAATGGAGTGTACTTAAATATCGAACAAAAAATCACGTTTGTCGTACAGGAGCCGCCCTAAATATTTAATTTATTCTACTCTTTAAAATTTGTTACTATAGCAGGAACAGAAATAAGTATAACATCTGTGAAAATCCACGAGACAGCCTGATGACAAACAGATAGAGAAACAACAGAGTCTTAAAGCGACAACAGAGTCTTAAACAGAGTATTTAAAGGGTATAAGGGATAGGGTATCCCTAAAGGGTTAAATACGGAACACTAAAAAAGAAATCTATTATAAAATAATTATATTTTGTAGAACTACAACATCTCATATTCTGAATCTTGTTTTAATAATTATAAAACAACTAACATACTTGAAACACATAAAATGTACAAGTATACTACAAATCGGTATCAAAATGCTGATTTAATCTGACGTAAACGTTAATTAAGGTCTCTGAGTGCAACATTAAATGCAATTTTCCGGTTTTAGCACTGCACTGCCTATTTAGATTTACTCTTCTGATAAATCGTTATTTATACCGTACAAGTTTCTTGACATCATTCTTTAAATAACTTTTCCACTTTAGATTGAGGAATGTTCAAGTTGTTTTGCTGAATGCTTGTAGTGTAGCTAAGTATGCAGCTTCAATTCTTGGTTTCATGTTCAAAAGAATGTAACTAAAGCGATGGTTGTGGATTTGGATTTCTCACTAGAGGAAATAAATTATTATGTTAAAAATCGTGGCGTTGAGTTCCTCCACTCAACACGCAATACTATGTTCACTCTGTCTACCATACTATATGTAAAGGAAGCAGGATAAATTAACTAACCAGGCAGCACACGGCAGTATGTCTAGCAGCGGGCGTCGAAAGGTGATATGATGACGACGATGATGATAGGTATAGAAAATACGGTAATCGATAATTACACAAAGACACTTTCTACTCAGATGCACTGTCTTAAGCTTAACACTAGGCTCTTTTAGTCTGCAATAATCATATAAATCGAATAAAATATAAACAAAAGAGCTACACCACATGTTCGACAGGCAGTTCTGTTGAGAAGAGCCGGCAAGAAATTTAACAGTTGCTCTTTTCAAAGTCAATAGTATAAGTCATTTATTACATTATCTGGCAGCTATAATATACCTATAGCAGAACTCAACACCGTGCTTTGCCTCAAAACCATAGTGAAGAATGTAAAATAATTTATATTTCATTTTCTCAAATGGGAATCGAACCCATAATCCGTCGGGATTACAGCGACTAGCCTCAATGCGAGATTACAGCATGAAATTGTAAAAAAGCTACCGTTACCATTTTAATAATTTAAACAATAAAAATACAGAAAAAAATCTCAAAAAACTATATCATTTTGTCAAAATCTAAAAGAAAAGTTTGGCCAATGCTTTAAAAAATAGTTAATAAAAAAAGGCTTTTTCGAATTCTCTTTGTAGATTCCACGCTGTATGTTAGTGGTGTTCAGTAGATTGGTTTTTTTAGTCACACGTTCCATTGTTAAACATCCATTTTTCGATATTCTGCTATTTTTGTTAGCTTCTCGCTTTATACACGCCTGGGAAGCTAGTGTTAAGACACTCCGTTCCCATTAAAACAATTCTATTTCAAATTTTCCGTTGAATTCAGGAGGCATTGCGTATTAGTGGCGGAAGTTGGATCTCAACACTAGGTTCCCTGGTGCTAAAACTAAAAACAAAACTAAACCTACCCACCAATTTGAAAGAGCTTCATATTCTACAAAAGTTAATTTCAAACCAAACGTTTGCGGCGTCCAGTAGATTAGTTTCAATATTTGTTTTAGTTTTGTTCTCCATTGTCGAATATTCGTGAAAATAGAACTTTTAATACAAAGTTCTGGTTAAATCAAGTTTTTGTGTTGTTTTTAGTGGTTTATAGATTTTTTGTTGTATAATTGCTTCTATTTTTTGAATGAAGATTTTTTTAATTTGTGTCGTGGCACTGCACCATAGATAATAACTCTAAACGTGACAGTTTCGAGTTCGATTTCAACTCGGAGGAATGAATTGTTTTTATATTTGTATATTGTCATTCTCTTTAAGAGGACAAATCGCGGCGTCAACATCTTCGACGTGCCTTTTCATTTAACACGCAAACACGCAATGTCAACATCCTGCTAAACGCGGGATACAGTGTGACGCTTTAATTTGATAACGAGCAAAGAGCGGCGTTAAGCTCCACCATTCAACACACATATTCAACAATTAGAGTTGTTTAATAAGAACAAACTGTTACTATATTCCCATTGTGTATACGGGCTATAGCGTGAAACAAAAAAAACAACCATTTCCCTTCATACGTATACAAGTAACAAATTACAAACAGAAGACGTCACAAGAATCACCAGAAACATAATACGAAGTGAATATAGAATACAAATTCGATATCTCATTAAGCTGGCGTGACTCACCCCGCCCGCTCGGACCGCGGCCGACACGTCATTCAGTGATGCGTTTTCCTTTCATTTTATTTTTTATAAATATTTCTTCTCAGTGTATTGAGGATGTCGTGACGTATGGACACACTTCCGCCACTCAATACATAATGCCTCGAGAGTTCGGCGGAAAGTGGGGAATGGAAGTTTCTTATCATTAGGTTCCCAGGTTCCCAAAGCCTATACCGCTATGTGTATAGGATACAGCGTGAAGTTAAAAAATGTACCATCTATATTATACTTTCTTTATAATTTTTTAACCAATTTCAAAAGCATAAAAAAACTGGGTTTAAGCTTCTTAAGAGGGAACCCAGTACTCTCTTTCAAGACATTGCATATTGGGTGGCGGAATTCAACGCCGAGATGTCTTGTACCTAGAGCGAGAAAATTAACATTATAAATATTTCCGCGAATAGGAATCGAACCCACATACGTCGTTTAGATACGCGCTGCTGCGCCACGACGTCCGCGATATTCTACATTAATTAAATTTAAATAAACAATTAGTACGTTTAAGAGGAAGATTATTATATAATACAACTTGGAATATTATATTTAGTTTTTACCTGTATCATGGTCTAAATTAAAAATGTTTTAATTTTTCATGAAAATATATAAATAATAAATGTAAAAACAACCCTACATAAGTCATTTATGTCTTATCATTTACTTAAGTTATCAACTACTATTAATATATTTATCAAGATAATTGATACAATGCCCCACCCACTGCTTGTAATGAGTCAGCCTGTCAACAAATAAATGAACTGAAACAATTATTAAAATACTTTTAATTTAATACCCTCAAGTCTGAATCGAACCCACAACTGTCTTAATTTAATAAAAGTTTAAGCTCAAGTTAACTAGCCTTAGGTGTAATAAGTTACATTGTCATAATTGAGCTGTAATATAGGCCAGATTCCAAGGTAATCCAATTTAAAAAATCTATTTGAATTAATAGTTTTCGAGATTATCTTGTTCACCCAAACAAACACTTCAGATCTGCAATTATAATATAGATAAGTCGTTAAATAATCTAATAAATGCATAAATATAAAATGTCCTTGCTACATCACTCTGTATAAAGGTAACATTATCCCTATACAATTTAAACAGAAATAAATAAAAAATATAGTTAGCAACATTTTAATATATATTTTTATTCAAATGAATTCAATGATACATTAATTTTTACGGAATACTTGAATTTAATGTACCATCTTGTAAATTAATAATAATTACAAAATAATAAACCTTACTGTGTTTTACATACATAATATATAAAAAGTTAATGCTCTCCTTCGCACTCTCGACGCCATAAATTTCTATCCACATAATGTTTTGAGCAAACCTCTTTTGATTTTTTATTGAATAAAATCAATATTGTGCTCTTTGCCGCTATCATAGAAACTGTATGGGTTTTTAAACTATTAAATGCACCATCCAAAGTTCACTTTGTCAATAGTAACATTGAATTTTCTATAGTTTGCTAAAACATTTCATCCTGTCTAGAACTATCATCAATTCTTTTCTAGAACATACTTGGGTACTAGTAGAATAATTTTAAATTTGGTTAAATAGAGTGGAGCTCAGACAATATAGGTTAACCCATATTTAGCATAATTTTAAACCAAGGCTTAGATCGTAAGTCCCCGGCACTTCTCTGAACTCCTCAATCTAAAATTTGATAGGCATTCATACGGTAAAACCATGGAATGCAAAGTACTTTCTTTTGCACCATTCAAAGTATACATTATTAGTAATGGGTACTAATCATGCAAGCAATATTCAAAACTAATATACAAATAATACTGATGTTCACATTCAATGGATGGACATGTTCCAGAGGGTGCGGCGTCCCTAGACATTGGTTTCAATCAGTTCAAATTGTTTAATAATATTAATAAAATATTTTATATAGTGTGAAATTATTAGGTTCCCTAATGCTTAGCTAGTGTTTAGCAAATTGAGCATTTTTTCTATATTTCTATAATTTTTTCTTTATTAAATCCAAAGTCTAGTGATCGCCTCAAATAATAGTTATTTGTTTTTTAGAATATATCTTCTCTGTAATTGACACAACATTAGATCAAACAAACAAAATCAGATTTATATTGCTTACACAACAATTACTCTGCGATAGATATATTTTTATAACTGAAAAATTTTAATTAGTACAAAATAGGGTTGGCTATGAGCGGACACTACCCTACAACAGTCTCTCCACCAACCAAACCATCAGTTAGTACAGTACTCTCTCTGAAATAAAAATTATCATAATTCCACTTTAAAGCGGGCGAAGCGTTCAATATCCTTTCATAATGAGAGTAACAAAATGCAATAAAATTTAACAGTTACAATAGCGATTTGTCTATATACTCATAGATAAATAGGCGGGCGGCCGCCGGTAAACATTTGAACAAGATATCCTCTCGCGAGACTATGTACAGGCGTGGCGGGCGCTCGGGGTCATTGGCTCTTGAGCTCCTTGCCGATGGTGTAGGACACGAGGCGCGCCCAGTCGATCTTGCTGCGCGTCACGGGCAGCTGCCGCCGCAGCGCCTTGAACGTGGTGTCGCTCATCGTCTTGTAGTTGTCCGAGATGGCGGTCTGGTACGCGTCCTCCGCCTCGCACACCAGCCGCACAGCCTCGCGCGCGCACGCCGCCTCGCCCCCACTTCCTTGAGGGAGAGCCGCCCGCACCTCTTTCGAGCTCACCAGCTGCACGTTGCCGTCCTCGTAGTAATGCACCTGCACGCGAAGCATGCCCCGCAGCTCCACCGCCGCCCCGCTTCCCGCGCCACCCACCGTCAGCGACCACACCGACCGCCACCGTCCGTTCCAGTAGTTCTTGGGCTGGAACTGGTGGTCCTCGATGCAAGCTACCAGCGCCACGGCGCCGCCCTCCAGCGCGCGCCCCACCACCAGGCTTGCGCCGTGCTTATAGTGCTCCGCCACGTACGTGGACAACTCTACGTCAAGCGCGGCGCGCCAGGGCTCCGCAGCGCGGTCGCCTTCGAAAGGCTCGTACTCGGACGCCTCCTTGCGAAGGTGGTCGTACTTAAAGGAGCGCTTGGAGCGCGGGTCAAAGAAGCGGCCGCCACCGAGGTCGTTGTGGTCGGTGACGAGCGTGTGCAGCTCGGAGCCGTCGAGGCGCACGGGCGTGAGCTGGTCCTTGTTGTACTGCGCGAAGGCGCCGCTCGCGCCCTCCTTGAGCAGCGTGTCATTGTTCAGGAGCACCCTCACGTCATTGAACACTTCATTGAACTCCCCCGGGGGCGAGTGCAGTATAAAATCCGAAACAATTCTCACTTTTTCCTGATCACTAATCACTTCGTCACCGTCCGCCGCCATTTTTGGTAGTTTTGACACAAGCACAGCGCCACAGATGAGGAACACCAGCGAGAGCGACCATCAACAACCGCACCAAGTGACAACTGACAACTTGATGACGGAAGGAAGTGCGACTGCCCTATGCACGCTGTACAGTGCTCACTATACAGTGTGCGGCGCAAGTCGTGACAGATTGGGAACTTTTTAAATCATTAATAATTTAAATGTTATTGTTATAATAATCACAAAAATATATATTATAAAGTATGTAAAATAATAACTTATAATTATAATTGAGATGAGATATGAATCCTGTTTTTGGTAATAACTTTTTAATATAGTAACATTTTTTTTTAATGGCCTGATTATAGTAACATTTTAAAGCTAAAAATCATTGTCAATTTGACAGCTGGATCTATATTTCTTTTGATGGCTGTTGTGTAATAATTTCGAAAAGATATTCGATTAAAAATACGAAACTATGTTGTCATATAAATACTACGACACGCCTGAAGGGCAGGACGTTTATAAAAAAGTTTTTGTGACTTCAAAATATGCTGCTCTTAGTGGAACCGCGTTTGCAACTATGGATGTTCTTATGTATTCTCATCCCAAAGGAATTTTCAACACTGTGTACAGATATGCCTACTTCGTGGGTCCCTTGGTCGGTATGGCGACTGCTTTTACTGTAACTGCGAACACAGCTCAAAATATTCGCGGTAAAAACGACAATCTTAATTACTTCCTTGGAGGTGCCGTCTCTGGTGCTCTATTCAGTGTATGGCAGAGGTCTGGTGTGATCGCTGTGCCAGCAGCCATAGCCCTTGGAGTTGTAGCGATGATCAAGAAGACGGCAATAGATGAAAACTGGACCCTGTTCCCCCCAGTCACCACTGCTCACAAGTCTATCAAATCTGTCAAACATGACTGGTCTTTAGTCAAAGATATTGAGGAACTGAAAACTTGGACTAAGGGTAAAATAAAATTAAATGATGACTTATACAGCAGGCATATCATTGAACTAATTATAAAAACACACCATTCCTCACTTTCCACCTGATGTTTTTGAAACATTGCTGTGCTTAGTCTACCAGAGCAAATATATAAAATACTGTTCCTATTAAGACACTTCTGTTCCTCCATTTCCACAGAATTCTGGAGCCATAGCCTGTTGGGTGGTGGAACAATACTTTGTATCAAAAGTTATGTTGAAAATTAAGTTTATTGCGGGTTTGTAATAAAACAACAAAAGTAATAAACAAATTGAGGTCTATATGGTACAGTGGCACAGGACCTGAGCATATATGCAACGGTTATAGATTTGATTAGGAAATTAATTATTGTGATTTCCTAGTTTTGGTAACAAGATAAAATGCATCATTGCATTCTCTGAAAAATTGATGGTGCATAGGGAATTAAGTGACTTAACACTAGGTTCAATCTATTATGTATAAAAATTTTAATCTTTTGTTATTTTGCACTGTGTCAATTTAGGGTAACAATTTTGTCTAATAACTATAACCTTTTTTTTTCAGGTTCAAACTAATTTTAAAATAAAGGGATGAAGTACTGTAGAATCCAAATAGACTGTAAATAAAATGAAGAGTTAATCAAATCTGCTTGAAATAAATCAAAGTTGTTATAAATTGTGTGGTTTTTTTTTAATACTAATTATATTTAAAACACTGTTCTGTTTTATTCCTCTTATAGCAAGGTAGGATGCTAGCTGCATCTAGCTACACTACATTCTCCCCTTTTCATCATAATTTGAGTATTTGTTGTGTTTGCCCTTTGTTATAGCAGGCAATTGAAAATAATTAATTGCCGCAAGTGAGAATCGAACCACAACTTTTGTGCTTAGTATTGAATCCTGTCTCAAAACACAAAACACAGCTTGCTATAAATATGCCTTTAAAAATATTGTCGATTTATTTTATAAATTTGTATATCATACAATTGTGATGTTGGTTGGATGGTGTATAATAAAGTAATTATGGGTTTACCCCCCCATCCTGATTTTATCACTCTGTACTAACAAAAATGGTGCTAGGTTTTGCAAATCAACAAAAATGAGTGGCTCTACCAACATTGCCAAATACCCAATTTTCAAAGGACATTCTGATTTTTAGGCCAAAAGTTAAATATCCCAATGGGGACAGGCATAATCCCGCTTTTCCTGGATTTTTCCACATACTGTAAGTTTTTTTTTTACCTTGTCGTTTTTAATAGATACAAACACTTTCATAGAAAGTAAGCATATTCTTAAGTTCTACTTTGACGACTTAACTGCCTTAAGTACATAGTAATTCAAAACAATATAATTTAAAGTGATCTTTTTAAATTAAAAAGCTTGTTATTATTATTATCTTTCACCTCTTTTGGAAGCTTGATTGAAAGTGGGGAAACGGATGTGTCTTAATAAGAGCAGACTATATTAACACTAGATTCCCAGATCTCTTAAAACTAAGTATCCAGATTAGGCATAAAGCTAAAAAAATAGAATTTACAATAAAACACCTCTCTTTATTAAACATTTATTTCTTAAAAAACTAATCAAACAAGCAACTGTAAACTGAAGCAATAAATAACAAAATGCTAAAATTCAACACACAAATTTCATAAACTGCTAAAAAATAAAGATTCATAAATCATTATAAAAATTATTTATATATTTTTTTATTAATTTCTGCTCACACGAAAAGGAATGTCCATGTGTTCATTGAAATATTTCCGTTTCCATACATTTGTATATGCAATCACGAATATAATAAAAAAGTTATAAAGAAAATAGTGCATTCTTATATAAATAAGTAAAAAAACTAAATGATTTATTCAAATTATCTATTATTACATTGAAAATTGAAAGTGAAGCAAATCGGGGAAAAAAGGAGAATTAAATGCAGAAGTTCAAGAAGCCACACTGGAAGTAGAAAAATCATAATAATTATTAATGAATCTGTGAAATTTGAACATATTTGGTATCGTCCAAGCATTAAGAAAAATAGGGTATTAATTTTTATTATTTCTGGCAATTTTTATGTAATCATTATTTAATAACTGTAAGCTCTAGCTATATCATATAAGTCCAATATTTTTTGCAGCTTCACGTTTTTACCCATCCCGCACACGGCAGGGTAGGCAGAGGGAACCTAGTGTTAAGACACTTCGTTCCCCACTTTCTGCCGCATTTTGGAAGCATTGTGTGTTGAATGGCAGAACTTAACGCCGCGCAATGAAAATTTTATATGCAAATAATTCCAATAAGCGGCGTTAAGTTCCGCTACTCAACACGCAATGTTCTTAAAACTGTGGGGAATAGAGTGATTTAACAATGCGTCACTTTTATCTATTCTGCTGCGGGTAAAACTGTGAAACTGCCTCTTTGCTTTTAATTCGAAATAATCTATAAATATCTACATTGCATTTCACATTTGTATCTATGTAACATTTACAAAAGTGCATAAACAGTTATTTCTTATTCAAAGTTTAACTATAAGGAAAAAAAACATTTTATAAAATTTAAAGAAACATTATAACATTCAAATATAACAGACATTATAATAACAAAAATGCCAACTTTTAATAATTTGACTAGAAATAATCACAATTATTTTTTTCTACTATAAAAATGTTTTTTTTTTGAGATTCCGACACTCGTTATAATACAATAAAATTTAATTATAAATAAAGCCTATTAAATATTTTTTTATTCAATTAAGTAAGTATGTCATAAAAAAGATAACAAAAGTGCAAAAAGAGAATAGAGTTTTGGAAGTCGTACATATTATGTATATACAATGAAATAAATAAAGCAATTGCTAATCAGATTGATACTTGGCAAATTAAATAAACGTGTTTTCATAATTATTACTGTAACTTTTTAACGAATCATATTAGATTTTAACTAAATAATTAAGTCCAAAAATCGAAAAAGACTAATGACTTTTTAATTTTTGCTTTTTAATAAAAAAAAAAATTTGTGTTACATGGCACATATATAAGTATAATCGTCGAATATCATTTAATTTAAAATTATCATAAAAAATTGTCTAATAACTTTGGCACACAAATAGAACACCAATCAAAGTTGCAATAAATTCGTAACTTAATTTTTTTATGAAAAATTAATGTTATTTATTATCTGTATAGTACAGATTTTGAATCTTTTTATACTGTTTTAATTTTATTAGTTTTCAGTTTTAATTTGAACTGTCTATATTTTTAAGGAGATAAAAAATAAAATTAAACAGAATATAATTATAATAAAATGCTTATTCCTTTTGTGAAAAGACTAAGAAGTCTATTATTATTAGGACTGTTAAATTATTATAAATCTATTTATAATTATATTACCTCTTTATACTGAATATTAATCTATAAACATTAATAGTTTATAATTTTAAAAAAAAATAAGTACTCTATCATCAAAATGGCGGTTAATATTTTTTAATTACACAGAGTATAATGTAAATTTATATTTCACTAAGTTAAGATAAAAACTACGTATATTTAAAATTGTATATCCATTACGTAGAAAACTATACCGAAGCTAGCAATATATGTATTGATTTAAATTTATATAAAACATTGAAATTATGAATCAGTCATAGGAAACAACTATAATTATTCGAATATAAACAATTTTATCATTGAAAAAAAAAATTATAGAAAAAAGAATAACTTTAATATTTTACCCTACTGTCCATTATTACTACTCGTTTTTTTAATTTATACGATTAAAATCACATAGTTAAAATAAAAATGAATTTTGAGACTTTTTAATATGTATATTCATAGAATAGATTGAATATAATTTCAATTTTTTACATGTGTTTGTCGGTTTGTCTGTTTATCTGTCTGTATGTGTGTTTGTTTGTACAAAAAATGTAATCAAAACATACACAACTAGCCTCCCATCCTTCCTAACGCTATCAGTTCATTTCTTAACAATTGGTTCCTCTTCTTCTTCTTCCTCTTCCTCAATCTCTTCTATTTCTTCTATTTCCTCGATTTCTTCAATTTCTTCCTCCTCAGATAAATCGTCTTCTTTCTGTGAAGAATATTTATATGTAAATATATATCATAGTAGTCGTCGTTTGCATCACCATGATCAGTGTGTAGTGGGGAAGTCACTCAGAAGTGAATCGGCACTACCGACGCACGTTATTTATACTGTCTCACAGTTCAGCTCAGTTCTTAATTTATGGGTCTTTGAGTGTGCCTTTTGTCGTGATGTTGTATTATGTTACATAATGAGGGAACTTTCTTATAGTATAAAACCAGGAAAAGACGGATACAAAAGTTTAGTTATCGAATAGACATCGAGGAATTATAGAGGAGACGTTCCAAGGAGAAGACGAGAGGGAGAGCGTTGCTAGTGCCAAGTAAGTGGAATTAGATTAATCACAAAAATAAAACAGATATTATATTACACAATAGGAGAATGCACGTCAATTAGAGCTCCAGTTCTAGTGTCTCATAATAATGTATTGTCAAGGACTGTCAGTGAACTTCACACGAAATTATACAAGAAACGTCCCATTAGTAAATACAAATATTTTGGTCATTATTCTCTATAAACATATATTTTTTTTATTATCAAATCGCAGCGTTTAGATCTGCGAGTCAATATAAAAAAAACTGTACCTCTGCCGCTGGTTGCGTGAGCCCACTCGCCGTTGTAAAATCATCTACTGTTGATTCTGAAATAAAAATTGTGTAGAAATGTATATTTAATAAGATTATTTTTTTTTTTTAGCTCACGCTGTATCCCGCACCGTGCCCTCCCCTGCTATATGGGGGCACATCGTGAAGTTAAAGAAGAACAAGAATAAAAACATAAACCATTGAAATGTTAGGAAGTTAACAATGCTTTTTTCGGAATCAACAATGACTTTTAAATATTTCTATTAAATTATTATAAAAATAAACTACTTGACTCTTAAGTAGGTTAAGTAGGAAGGAATTATTTTTTTAAATATTTCATTTCCTCGAGTGGGAATCGAAGCCACAACCGTTTACAGTCACACGGTTGTTCCTCTGCGCCACGACTGACCTCGATATATTAATAACTAGCGACCCCCTTGCGGCTTCGCCCGCTTTTACTACTGGATTATTCATATAATGTATGTTTGCAAAGCACTTAAGATAATGTGAAAATTAATTAAATTCTAATGCAACCCGCATTTTCGTAGTTTCAATAAGGATTTTCCAATTGTTTTACACAGCAAGGATTTTTTAGTAGGTACCGTAATTTTAAATCTGTGCTACTAATCTTTTCAAATACTTATTAAAATATATTTAAATGACTATTTTTAGATAGTTAAATGACTATTTTTAAACGGAAGAAATTATAAACAAAAGCCTACCTACTAATAACTACTAAAATTTTTTTCGAGCTTGTGGTTAATGCTGAAGAGGGTATTCTGTCCCTGATGAAAAGCAAGCACTACGTGGCTACCTGTGAGGAAAATTAAATAGAATGCATTGGCCGAGAATCGAACCCGGGCCGCCCGCGTGGCAGGCGAGCATTCTACCACTGAACTACCGATGACTGCTCATGACGCGCTTGTATAAGCAAAACGTCGCGGGGCGCGTTTCGCAGCAAGGATGTTTTGATATTGTAACAACTTCTAAAGTACTTATTAAAATGAAAAAACAGTAAAAGACAGTTTTGATCTACATTAAACGGCCAACGTAACTAATATACTTATTTATATGCTGAGAGTAAGGGATAAGTAAAACTTGAGTAACATACAGCTGATGTGTCAACGGCGTGACGTGTCAACAATTAAATGCGTTTTTCTCTAAAACTATTCGCAATTTCGAAATAGTATGAAAAGAAAATTTTATCTTCGTTTAACGTAGAAAATTAATAAAGTATTTTAAAGGATAAGGATTAATACCATTATGGAAAAATATCGCTCACAATAAAAAATATATTGAAATTACTATTTTTAGACAGAAATATGATCACTACACGTTATCCTTAAAAGATAAAAATATGCTCTCGCGGACTTTTTTGTAGATCTTATTAAGAGGAACAATACACCAGTACATTATTTTCATGTAGTACTTACCATTAAAGCAGCGCATGCGCGAAAGTGTCTCAACGGGTAGGACTTTAGACATATTTATCGTATTTATGTTAATTTACATAAGAATGTACAAATAATAAACTATATATAAACCTTCCCTGAGAAATACTCGACCTAATGGTGAAAATCACATAAAAATCCGTTGGGTGGTTTAGAAGAAGAAGAGTTAGAAAGTTCAGACAGACACGAAACGCGACTTTGTTTTATAAGATATAGGATGATAATTGCTACAGATAAGTAATATTACCTAGGTCTCTGTCAGGTGTGTCGCGCGGCGCGTCTTGTATCAGCGAGAGTGTGATCTTCCCGCTAACCACCAACTATAAATTTAAAAAGAAGGATTCTTTATTATCTATATTCTTTTACTATCAAATATATTTTTAGGTATATATATAGGTAAAATAGATTATTTTATATTTAATTATTTGCTTGTGTACAAACAGTATAACCGTAACGGAAAAATATTTTTTTCAAGAAATATGTGGACTATATTAGACTTATAATAGACTTAATGCAATTTTAAGATCCCTGAATTTCATGAATCCCGCACACAGCTAAGTAGGCAGAGAGAACATAGTGTTAAGACAGTCTGTTCCCCATTTTCCGCAGACAAATGAAAATTTTTAACGGTTAAAATATGTACATACATATAAAAAATGTAGAAGTGAAGTGGAGTGAAGGAATGATCTTAACTTAGGTATATATTTTTAATAGAAATAAAAAGAAACTTTTTAATAGAAATGAAAAGTAAGAAAATATACGACAATTAAACAATAATAACCAAAATAAACAAAAACTTACCGGAGCCCTGTCACTGGGCTCGGGCTTCGCGCCATCATTCTGTTCGAAGTCCGCAATCAGAACACGTGACTGTTGCGGAATCTCCGTTTCGAGGAATATTGACTTCACATCGTCGGCTTCGTGCTGTAAAGATATATTTATTTTTCTTGTAATTAAACAATGTTATTTTTAATTTTTAATATCTTTACACGGTTGTATTTTAGATCTGTCAGTAATTTTTTTAAAACCAAGTAGAATACTTTGTATTAAAAATTATTTTATTAAAATATTTTAATTATTATTATTTCTTATTATTATCCTTTGCCAATGATATAGAAATAAATTTACACGAGCGAATCCTCGTGCGAGTCTTTAGTATAATCACTGGCGGCGTTAGTCTTTGATATTTAAAAAAAAAAAACAACGTGATCTTAACAACGTGACATAGACTTTGAATGCCTAATAAAAGAATTCGCAGATAGAAAGGCTAGAAGAAGTGAAATTTTATTTGTTTTTGTCATTATTTTTTTTTAAATAGATGGTTATTTCGTTGTACCCATTCCCTTTTTTGTATATTATTGAAATGTAGTTAGGGGGCGCCGAAAAAATTTCGCCCAGGGCGCCGGTAGTGCTAAAACCGGCACTGAGTATAATATAAAATAATATTTTATCAATTCTTAAAATAAATGACATAGAGATAAAAATCGTTTTAGCGACTCTGGTGTATCGTAATTTCAACGCGTCTATCACATCTTCGGTAGTATAGTGGTAAGTATCCCCGCCTGTCACGCGGGAGACCGGGGTTCGATTCCCCGCCGGAGAGAACACTTTTTTATTATTTTTTTTTCAATTTGCAATTGTTTTTTTTTTTTTTAATTGTAGTCTTTTATTTCATTTTTTCTACAGTAATTTGAAATATTTTTATTTTTAAATTTTTCTTCGTGCACTACTAGCGATGGTTTTGTTAGTATATTAGGTAGATAATATTAATATGAATAAATACAATAATTTATACAAGAAATATATATTTATTATACGACATTAACGACAACCACAAATATAACAAAAAAAAATTACAAACATGAGAGTTAATTTAGACTATATCATTGACTGGAATGTAATATTCCTGTTAATTTTCTACATGTTATTGAAAATACACAATTTTCAAATTAGTTTATTTCGCCATATCATTCATTACAATATAAAATTTAACTAATAAATACATTCAATTAAAGGTCAAAACAAATTTTGTTGATGAAATTGATAAAGATGTAGGTCTAATATATTAATATTGGAACAATCGGTAAGTATTTTTTAAGGAATTCTAACACAAAACAACATGCTGTTTCAGGTTTTTAGCTCTTATAGTGGATCTGAATTATCAAGAAGGAATCATATTCAAAAATCCTAATTAAATATTATTTTATTGGTAGAACGTAGAATAAGAGTGTTATTTATGATATAAATATTGTAGGTCAACGGTACAGAACCTTCGGTGGATGACACCGACTCACACTTGACCATTCTATTTTATTATATGCAACACTTCATGCAACCACAACATCAATCATACAAAGTCTGAACTACGTGTACTACAGTGATATAGGGTCTTACCGGTTTAGGTGGTAAAGGTTTGGGCAGCTCCGGTTTATAGGCACCGCCATCAACTGGATGAGCTGTTAACTCCATGCCGATTACCTGGTAATAAATGGTAATAAAATATATGGCTTAGTGATTATCTGATTATATTTAGTGGATAGGTTAATTAGGTTATAAGTGGTTACGATAATAAGTTGTTTACCGATTACCTCGTATTTTTGGGTTTAAATCAAATTTAAACAAAAGCTCGTTTTGAGATAGTTCTTTAGTGTAAAGTAGTAAATAAATAGTTAACGACTGAATTGAGAAGGATTTTACTTATCAATATGTTGAACAGTACATTTTTTTCGCCTACCAAAGCAGGAAAATCATAATAAATCATGAACCTACAAGCGCCTTTACAGACATTATTTCAAGCCACATTGGCCCAATTATATAACTAATAATGAAATCTCAATTTTAAACATTACATACCTTCACACTTTGATTTTCCTCTACATTCCCTTCTACAACAGGTGAGACCTCCTCTTTGATGGCCTCTTCAAGTAACTCTGGTGTTGTTTCTTTTTGCTTTTCTTCTTCTTTTCGTTCTTCATTTAAGAAATCGTCTACTGATTTGGCTAGGTTTTGTTTAGGTTCTACGTTATCTGATTGTAACATTTTATTGATTTCTTCAATACTTTCTATTACAGGTTGTTCTTCATGTTCTTTTTGTTCTTGAATTGAATCTTGAATATCCTCAACAATGTTTTCGCTTGGTACTTTTTCTAAATCAGAGTTGTCATATTCTTTAGCAGCTTCCTCTAACTCTTTCTCTTTCTGTAAATCGTTTTCTTCTATCTTAGATAGCTCAAATTGTTGAACAGATTCATGTGGCACACTTTCATTCGTTTCATTTTCTTTAACTTCTGCTGATTTTTCGTCATTTATTTCTTGCGAAATGATTTCTTCTTCACCGTCTTCATCTGATTCAATAAGATTGGTATATTTTTCTATTTCATCTTGGGCATTTTCTGCGGGAGTTTCTAAGTCAATCTTTCCGCTAATTTTATCTAGATTTGTTTGTGATTCAATTTTCTCTGGAGAGGCTTCTTTTTGGGGTTCAGGAGTTTTTTCTTTAGTTTCCCGGTATTCGCTAGCGACTATGTGAACAGGACCACTATTCAAGAGAATAGTTCCATTGGTGTATGGGCGAGCATTATCCTGTGCCTCCTAAGAAAAAGATAAAGGAAACATTACTATCACATACATTGTTTTTTAAAATATAAACTAATGTACAAAAAGCCAATATCTACAACTCAAATTCAATTCAACTCAAAACATCATCTAATTTCGATTTTACGAAAGTGTACAACAAATATCTACACGCAAATTTTACTATGAAGAAAATATTTATCAGGACGAAAAAAGGTTTCTATATAAATAACAAATACTATTCAGGTTACACTAACAAATCTACCAAACAGCCAAATCTGCAAAAGCATAAAAATTAAGAAGTAGTCTATTTACTTTTACAGTCAAGCGAAATACTAAAACACTTAAAAACTAGTTATATTTGGAGACGTTAATTTTATTTTTTTATCAGGTTATATTTTCTTTCAATTTTGATATTATTTTTTTTAGATTTGAATTAAAATCAATTAGTTAAGATTTCAAAGATATTTAAGTTTAGTATGCCGTTAAGCCAGGTAGCTTAGAACAAACAGACAGATGAACAGCGAACGTTAAAAAATATAGTGAAACGAAATAAATAGAAGGAAAACGCAATGGAAATGCAAACAGAAATAAATGAGCAAATTATTAATAAATTTCTACTACACTTAATACTGCCAAAAGGTATTTTAAGGCATTCCCTTCATAATCAGATTTACTGTGCCAAGAACGTTGATCGTGATTTTATGATAAATTTAGATTTTGCAAAAGAAACGTGATTAAAAAAAATAGGTATATCATAAGAAAAAATTAAAGAAACTGATAAATAAAATTTGGTGGTAAAGAATAAGTAAGAATAATTAAGATCTAAATATTGTATATTACATAATAATACATGATTTCTCAATTTGGATATATGAAACTTTGATTTTAATTGTAACAAATTGACTTGTAGGATATTTATTAAAAAGGGGTTTGTAATTAATATGTATATATTTTTAAACTTAGTCATCATTATTCATCTAAAAAAGGTACCAACAACATTTGGACAGTTTAAAGGTTTACAAAAACTACATATCTAAAACAATTACTATTCTACAAAAAATGGGAACAAATAAACGAGACCAAAAGACGATTTATTAGTCAGAAAAAAGAAAAAATGTCAAATGAAGATATGATACAAAAAATTAATGAAAAGAAACATGGTAAAGCTATGAGGAGCATTTCCACATGATGATGGGTGTGCATGCAAAGCCACCTGTCGTTGGTTTTGAGTGTAGCTCGCCTCCATCTGCTGGTTGACCTCCGCTACCAGACCAGATATTGCCGATACAACTGTCGGCCGACAAGATTGTATTAAAATTTGCTATAATTCTCATTATTTTTATGTCATAGCAATTAGAACTAGATTTCAATACACTTATAGGGAAAACCATAATTCATTTAATAAGTTTAATTTTTTATAAAAAAACCATATTGTTAAGTTATGTCTTACGATTTTTTGGTAGGGACATTGTATGTACATTGTATTAATACATAATTATATTATGTTATAGACATTGTAGGATAAAAATTATATATCATTGGAAAAGTTGCAAATTAGTTACAAATTTCTTTTTCTTTTTTTATTCTAGAAAAGGGACAACAATTGCAATTAATTTAACTGTTAGATCGTAAAATCCTCGGATGTACGAGTACAATATGAGTTCTTAACAATATTCTTATTTTTAAAATTTATTTATCCTGTTACGTTACGACAGTTAAAATACATTTATGTAGCGTTATCGCAGTCCTGACTACTTCCTTTTAAAAAATAATAATAATTTAAGAGTGCGTCATTTTTGGGTATATTATAATTTAGCTATATTTAATCTGCAATACGTTTATTATCTGTAATTGTACTTGCTATATAAAATGACATTTCTTTTTTTAAATTCTCAAGCCATATTTATGCCACAGATACTAATAAATTGCACTTTTTAAATGTAAACAAAGATTATGTAACAATGGCAATGAAATATAAAAATAAACTTTGACAGAAACAAAATAACGAAGGACGCTAAGACTAAAATAGCCCGACCGTGCATACTGTCTGGATGGCCGCCAAACTTTAGGCCGCGCTCTTGATAGATTGTTTAGTTACGATATAATTATTTCGAAATTTTCAGTTAAGTACATGCCGTTGATTCCTAACGTTTCTATTTTTGGGGGTTGTATTGTTTTTAAGTTTAAGATACCATTAGAATAAAATTTTCATCACGTTTTTTTATATTACATAGTACAAATTATTTTAGAACAATCATTAGGATATTTGGAGTTAAGAGTCAAGAATACAGTAATTGGATTTTTTTGTAAATTAAGTATCTATGGATAAAAATTTTCGTTTTCTAACTACGCTAAACAAAATCCAAACAGGTACTTACATACGCCACTGCAGCTACAGATTTGGCGGTTTTCTAGTGCAAGCTGGGATATATCATTTTGCACCAAATCTATCTTTACCTTTGTACCTTTTAATCCCAAATACACATTTTCGTAGAACTAAAAATGTATCAATAATCAACAAGCAACAAGGCAACAAAGGATTCAAATGTCGCAAAATCATTGTATATAATCTTTCCTTTTAGGTTATGTTGTGAATAAAACGACATAACCTAACCTGCACTTACCACCACCGAATCTGTAGCTGTGGTGGTATTAGTACGTATGTTTATAAGTACCACCAAACAAAACGGTCACCATGCCGCAAGCGAATATTAAACACCTAAGGATACATTCGGAACATCTGGCTTTTTCTAATGCTGTAAGTGTGAAAGAGTGAGACACGTCTAATAACGATAGTCAATTTGATATCCCTTATTATAATTATTGTATTAAATACTAAAATATCCTTTGGGAGAACCTTCGGGAGTATATCTATGTAGAGTAAGTTAATTGTGATATTGAGTAGAATATGAAATGTTTAAGCATTTTAATTAAATTTAAAAAATAATCTTATACATTTACGAAGTTGTCACTGCATACCGCCGATATTAACCAAAATAATGAGACGAAAATTCAAAAAGTCCATAATATGAAAAAGTAAGTAAGAGTTACTAAGGAACTTATATGTTTTATGATTTGTTATTGTTTCTTTGCATTTATTTTAGTTACTAGACTGACTTGACTGACTGAGACATTGACTTGACTGACTATATTATACGTATATAGTAAATTCAATAATTATTAGGTACTTTTAATACCTTTGTTAAAGGGATACCAAATCAAAAAGTATATACTAGTAATATACCGCGTCGCGCCTCGCGAGTTGTCCAACAATTCTTTGCATTGCCCGTTCCGTTTCCGCAAGACGGGCTCTCAGGGCGGCGAGCTCGGCGTCCCCTTTGCAAATTATTTATATATTATGTAAGTATTATATGATGTTTAACTTATATTTTTTGAATTTTAAGTTTTTTTGTGTTGTGATGCATTAAATTAATTAAGAACGGAGTGTTTCAACACTAGGTTCTCGCTGTTTACCCTGATAAAACATGAAAATACAAATCAAAAAACTAATATTTAAAAAAGTTAGAGTTTTGTAAAAATGTCATGTTAAAATGATCGTGGGGCTACTATAGTGTTATTATAATAAAACTATAGTTAACTTAAAGTTTTAACGCCGATAAGTTTTTTAAGTCCATTTTTTATAGTTATTCTACAACAATTGTAAAAGAATTTTACGTATAACTAAGATAATGTGGTCTAAAAAACAACATAAAATTGATCAAAACTTATATCGACTGTCCTTTTAACGTTGTGCCGTCGTAAATAGTGCCTGTTCGTTTTTAGATATTAATCGCTAATATATAAAAAATATTAAATTAAATTAATTAGAGATCTATCACTTATTTTTTAACACTTGGAGCACAGATCCTTTAAGCCTAAGCAAATAAATAATACTTGAAATTATTATTTATCTGTCTACATTACCAATTAAAGGGCAAAACGTAATTTTATAATTTAATCATATTCTAACATAATAATGTTATTACAATATTTTTTTGTTATCAAAAACCTTTATCAATTAAGTTTTTTCCTCTAACTAATTAGTGTTAACCGTACATGTGTTATAATAATATTTATATACTCACTTGTATCCGCTTCTCTGTGACCTGCGCGTGCGTTGTGAAAATAAATCTAATTAAAAAAATATAGCTGCCAGTCGTGGCGCTGGGAAAAAAGCGTGTGACTGTAAATGCAACAGGTTGTGAGTTCGATTCCCACTCAGGATATAAAATTGTTTGATATTTGCATTGTCTCGCTCTGGTAATGAGGTAAATCGCGGCGTTGAATTCCGCTACTCAACGCTTTCAGAATTCGGCGGAATGTGGAACAGAAGTGTCTTAAAGGGAAAAGAGCGTTCTTTCACTAGGCAGTCAGGTTCCCTTTGCTAGATATACAGGCTGGAATTGTCAGCGCCACTTTAAATGAAACCACAGTTTTAACTACTCTATAAAAGCCTAATATAATTCGGAAAAAAAATAATTCCCAAAAATGAAAAAGTTATTTTTTCAAACAAAATAAATAATAAAATTATCGTTTTAAAATAAAACGCCATTTGTAAAGTATAACATAGGCACGCACACACTTACCTGTCAAATCGGAAACGTCGCTTACGTATGTGTGCGTCACACTAAATACAGGTATGGATAAAAATCGTGAAATGAAAAAAAAATCCTACGTCCAAACTGTTGAGGTACCTTGATTAATTTCTTAGGTGTGGGTTTGAAATATATTACCCTATATGCAGTTTCAATAAAAGAAGCGCTGCCTCTTCCACCCTGTATATATCTCTCGTAATTTTTGATACTGAACGTTATGGTTTTGGGTTCGATTCACATTCGAAGGAGTTATTTCATAAAAACTCTACATATATGAAAGATTAAAAAGGTTTTTTTTTACTGTATCTGTTGTTTACTCAGCATAGTCCTTCTAATCATATATTTTTCTAATAAATCATACGATTTTTTTACATTTATACACTCGTAATATAACCATTAACGTTCATCCACGAAATTATAATCTATTTTTTTCTCCTAATAAGATAACGATAATTTCTTTTTAAAGTAAAATTTTCACCAAAAACTATACTTGTTAGTATAAAAAGTATAATAAAAAAATCTTACCCAATTGATCGGGTGTAGTCCTGGAATCATCTCTGAACACACGTCTACGGAACTGAGGGTCGGGTGCTACATGCTCGTAGGGCGACACGGCGCGTTTGAAGAATATCTATTTGAATATAAATATATTTGAATAAAAATAATTGGCTTCACGCTGCATCCCGCACACAGCGGCGTATGCAGAGGGAACCTAGTGTTAAGACACTCTGTTCCCCACTTTCCGCCTAGATTCTGGAGGCATTGCAATTACGTCATTGTTGCATAGTTTTGAATACCAAAAAATAGTCACCTTGCTAAGCGTATACACGAAGAATATCAATATACATATAGTGTATATAGGCATAACGAAGCCCATTGACGACTTCGGCGCCGGGACGGGACCCCCGGGGGAACCTAGAGGCGGTCTCATGCCCGGGATTGGTGGAGGCTGTAGAAAAGAGAGTTGATAATTAGATAAATAATATTTTTTAAATAGCTTCACGCTTTTCTCCGCATATAGCAGGATAGGAATGCCAGTCCTTAAGAAAGTTTCCAGAAAAAAGTTTTATAATACATACATACATATTACAAACGAAAGTGAGTTCTTGGAGTCTTCTTAACAGAAATAAAAAAAATCTGTGTAATAGTAAAATTTCGTAGTTTTAGTTAGGTATAACAGGCATTATAAAAAAAAGAAGAAAACTGTCGTGGTACAGCTTCTTTAAATGTGTTGGTTATGTGTTCGATTCCTACACGTGGAAATGATTTTTTTTTAATTACTCGGTTTGGTAAGAAGACAAAAAGCAGAGATGAGTTGAATTGACCACCAGACTCGAAATGCTCGAGTGAATTAAGCCTAGGTTCCCTGTGCCAATTATATAATATGTATAATGTGAAGCAAAATAAAAATATATAAAAAAAGATTAAAAAGTAAGTGATCTATTGACACTATACACCTCGTGCCTATTTTTACAAAAATAATTCAAAGGAATTCAATTCAATTATTCTATCTAAATGGAAAAAGATAGTAGGTACCACTATTCTATCTCTTCCTACAACATCAAAAATAATGGCAGTAAAATAAAAATATTAACTACAAATTTTAATAAGGAATTGCCTTTCGATATTGCAAATACATATTACACGAAACATCACTAGAGCTAGTGTTGTACCATCGTTATTTCCATTTGACAGAAACATAGTAGAAATTACGTAATCTATGAACATTTCTCAATAATTTAGGGCTATATAATTTTGCTAGTGTAAATTTACTTACTTATCGTTATTGAATATTGTGTAATGAAAGCCTCATATTTGCTTTCAAATATCTCATATAATTATTTTGTTATGTAATATGTAAAAATAGTTATTGAATATAAATGAAAATAATTCATTTCACCGACTGGAAATCGAACCCATTGCTAAGGAACCCTTCATGCTTCATCCGACTTGCAATTGGCCGATACATTTTAAAGTAAGTGAAAATTATTTAGGCCTATTGAAACAAACAGAAAATATTATTTTTGATATAGGTACCCAATGATAAAGTACATTACAAATATATATCTATTTCCACATTATTTATATAATCGTAATGTCAGTCATATAATTCTAAGCACTAAAGTTGCCTTGTAAACTAGTTGTGAAACTGTTAGGTTAACCTCTAAACAATTATTAGGTGAGCTTCAATAGGTGTTTGTATATTATACAATATATAATTATATTTTACACATTCATCCTAAATATTTATTATATTGATATATTTCCAATTTTTAGGGTTCCGTATATCAAAAGTTAAGACGGAATTCTTTTATAGGATCACTTTGTTGTCCGTCTGTCCATCTGTTAGGATCATTTACGTGGAATGATTATAATAAATGGATTTTGAACCTACAACTTGAAGTTCTTAGACATAATGACCTAGTCCGCGCTACAAAGGTGTCAGCTGGCTTGATCACTGTCCATGATTCAACGGGAAACCAATCGTAATAGTTCTACCTATTTTTCAATATTCTTAAAAAATAAGGATATCACAAGTTAAGAAAAATGTATATTTCAAAATTTTATTATTTCCTGTAAGAATTTCGGCAAATATACCTAATTAGGTATAATTACAACTTTCTAGTCCAGCAGTTTCGTTTGTGCGTTTTCCCTCAGTCACTCGATAACCAAAGCTTTTCATAATATACTGATTACATAAACATACCTTTTTGTGTTCCATTTGGCACGTTCCTTACGAATTAACACCAATTCTTAATATACTTTTTTTTTTATAATGAAAACTTAATTTTCAGTAATATTTTTTCTTTAAAAACCGTAAAATGCAATGACCGACGATATACCGACGTGAACTGAACTGAAACTAAAATTGAAAATTTATAAACGTCGCTCCGCGGTTTCCTGTTTATACTGGAGCTACCAAATTTTAATGTAGACGGATGTTTCTCATTTTTATTGATTTCTATCATATCAATACATTAGATCATATATTAATACACGCGGCGTTGAGTTCCGCTTCTCAACACGCAATGCCAAACGAACGAAATGTCTAACACTAGGTTCCCTGCTGCGTGCGGTACACAGCGTGAAGCTGATGTTATTTTCAGTACATTAGATAGAATAATAGCTTTTGTGTTTCAGTTAACGTTGCATAGCAGGGTAAACAAAGTGATATTCTAGTGTCCACACTCTCCGCTTTTCACACGAATTCGAGACTCTGCTTCCTATGTAGAAGGACTTCCTTACGCTGCCCTTTGCCATAACAGATCGAGGATCGTAATTTATATTTACTAATGAAAATCAGGTTTTAGAATTCCTTCCGAGATACTGTTAAGAATATACTTAGAAAAAAAAACATTATAACATGGGAAAATTATATTAGACAAATTTAATATGTATACTGTTAATTTTACTCTAAGCTTTATTAATGTTTTTCAAAGGCACATAATTTAATTTCCTATAGTGTAAAAATAATTATTTATAAATTTATATCCTCACTTTTTTATAGGTAAATAAAAAATAGAAATTAATAGCTAATATGTACTGAATAATGACGCATTCTGTGAAAGACACACTCCCACATACCCACATATATCACGATTGCAAAACTTATTAAATGATTCAATTCATCTTATAGGCGTAAGGTATAAGGTAAACTAAATGTAATAGTTTCTATTGTTAAATTATAATATTTATTCAATAATATTCAAAACATTCGTTTTTATTTTGAATCTTCACTCTATATCACGCATCAAAACACTCCGTTTCCCTTAATCCGCCCTGGCTAAGTCTGACACTGACTGACTAAGTTTGTCTTGTTAAATCGAACCCACACCCTTCGCCTTCATTCAGACGCAGTGTCACTGCGCCACTAAGACCTCAAATCTCCTTTTATAATTAAATAGAGATGATGTGATGAAACTCAATCACTTAAACTTAGATGAATATAATGTTCATGATTTATTAAAGAAGCCGCAAACCTTCGTAACAAGACGGACGGGAGATGGATTATCTAATGTCATATCGTTTAATTTGTATAATAATTTACTTGAAATTGCATTATTTGAGTCAAATACAAACTTCTAGTTATTCAAAATAATTTTAATAGTTTAAAATAGTTTTAAATAAAAGATAGCGGATTTTTTTATGACCATATCCTGAGGCCAGTCGTGGTGCAGGGGATGAAGCGTTCGATTGTAAACGCGACAGGTTGCGGGTACGATTCCCATTCGAGGAAATGAAATAATTAATATTTTCATTTTCTCGTTCTAGTATCAAGACAAAGCGCGTTGTTGTGTTTCACTGCTCAACACGCAACACCTTCAGAATTCGGAAGACAATAGAGAAGAAAAGTGTCTTGATGGAAACAGTTTGTCTTATAATTAGTTTCTAGGTACCCTCTGCCTACCCTGCTATGCTATATAAAGCTAATAAAAATCTAAATTCCGCTAGATAAATTTGCCTAAATGAACGCGATGGACGTAAGTTCAAATGTAACTTGAAAAAGTTAGTTTTTACATAGCTTTTATATTTCATGCTCAATTGTCTTACCAGAGTAATAATGATCTATTAAGCCTAGTGGAAATCGAACACACAACTACCGTGTTTACGTTCAGCCCACGTTCCACTAAGCACGAAGGCAATTACTACAATATAAATACGAATATTACAGAGAGGTAATGTTAATGTTGCGACGCCCACACTCTACTCTATTCTCATCTGTTTAAACTTTCATTAACGCATAACATGTACCTTCTTAAATTTTATTATTATCATCGATATTATATTATTTAAATATAGGATAATCGTCTTTTAGAGAAAAGGGGGGCACAGCATTTGTCTGTAATTGTGAAGATTGGAGAATAAATGGTGTTTATTCCGTTGCTCTGTTAAAAAGGATTGAATCCCAGTGTCTCAACACTAATGACATCGTAAATTGTATGAAAAATGCGCTAATATCTGGAACTATTAGTTTTGTTTTAATTTTTTTTTGTGTTTGTTTTTTGTGTACATTTACCGAGGAAGTCTATTAATATAGACTAAGGCTAAGTTCTATAGAAGTAAATTACTTTACTCCTAATAAAAAAATATTAAGGAAACGGAAGAACTTGAGAGCTTCGTCCGTGCGGTCCTTAGGTTTGCATAAGGAGTGATCCTAATTAAATCTTTTATGGTTTTTAGTTATTGAAGTCATTTCTTTTAACGAATTTTTGAATATTTGTTATATAACTTTATAGTTTCTAAAGGCTTTCATAGTTTACCAAAATGAAAAGCAGATGGCGCTGATTGAATTTTATTAACTGCTATTTTCCCTCTGGGAAAAATATATTTTTTGTGAGACGCTAACTATTTACTTAGAAGCGTTCTTGTTAATCATTATGAAATTTTCAAAATTTAAAATATTAATTTATAAGTAATATATTTTTCATCAGCCTATCGCCGTCCACTGCTGAACGTAGGCCTCCCTCATCAAGCCAAACCAACCATCCCGGTCTTGGGCTTCTCGCATCCATCCAATATATTATAATCATCAGTAATAGTATAATTGCAAAATTAATTTTCGACTAAGTTTTGACTTTAAGGCCGTCGTGGCCGTGAGTGTGAGTGACTGTAATGCGACGGTTGTGGGTTCGATCCCCGCTCGAGGAACTTACTTAACTTAAACTTCACGCTTTATCCCTAGCGGGGGGTAGTCAGAGCCAATGACTCCAGAATTCGGCATAAAGTGCGGAAAGGAGGAGGTGATTCTGTTAACTTAAAGCTGTATCTTAATACTAGGTTCCCTCTGCGTCAAACACGAGGAACCCGTGCAAGAAACTCATTGCGACATTTTTTTAGAATAAAAAAAATTACTTCCCAATATAACCTTTTTTACACAATTAGCAAGAACAGTTCACGTGACGACACACTAGCAAGTATATAACAAAGCTACCAAATCCTTCTTTGTAATGCAAATACTTGGTCTTTGACCGAAATGACCATAATGCTACGTTCAATATATTTTTGTTTGGTGTTTGACATTGTGGAACGGTAAAGTTAATTTTTAAATACCTATTTTGTTGTTAAGTAAAGGGGAAAAATAGTTATATTAATACTTATTAAGAAAACGTATAAAAGTTTAAATTTAGAGGGATTTGAACGCGTCTCTTTGACGTTTGTAACTATCTAGACGCAACGGTTTAAATGAGGTTCTATTTAACCTTCCATTAAGCAAAAAGATATGATTTTTCGCGTATAAATTTCGTTGTCCGTATGTCTGTTTGTCAAGAGCATTTATCGCATGGAAGTATCAAGCTGAAATTCATATCAAATATTCAGGTATCCAATAACTTGAAGTAAATTTAGATTTATTTATATTTTATATTTTTTAATTTAAATTCCCATCACACACACGGATCAATAATTAAATCTACGTATGTAAAACATAATAATAATGCAGATCTAAACCATATATAGGTGTTCAACAGCTCGCCAGGTGGCACTTGTCATGTCACCTCGCGTTGGCTCCAACAATATGTCTTGTTACTTACAAACGCCAGTCAACGTAATGGATGATCTACAGTCTACAGTAGGTTTGTATTAGAAGAATATGTTCATCTTGTCATTCTATTAATAATATCGATGTCATCGCGTCGGTGGTTGTTAGTTCGAAATACGTTTGAGGCAAAATTTTACAATAACATAGATACAGGGCAGGAGTAGATTTCCAATGTGCCTTGTCTTATAGGCCAGGAATTTCAATTTTTCTTTTGTTGTGATTTCTCGGAATAAATAAAACAATAAATACTATGCGGGGTTCCTCTAGGTTCCCCAGAACACTCCCCACAGCGAGGGGAAGTCTCGTAACGCATTATAATTTATAAGTTTATATTAAAACATTATAATAGGGCATGATGTACGCCAGCTAGTCACATCCCGAGACGAGGTCCAAAAATAATGAGAATGACATCATGCGTACTGACACAACCCCAAGGTGTTAGCGTGAGGCGTTTAAATCTAATATCATCTATGTTTATACTAATATTATAAAGCTGGAGAGTTAGTTGGTTTGGTTGAACACAAACATCTCAGAAACTACTTGTACAAATTGAAAAAATATTTTTGCGTATTTTTGCGTACATCACGTAGTTTGCTTTGATATAATCCACTGTTTCTGTGATCAAGTTGATTAGACGTACAGCCCAGTATATAATTCCTACAAATAAAAGAAATAAATAACCCGCTCCAACCTATACATTGGGCTACAGTCGAAGGACGCCAAGACTGCGCACACGCAGACGACAGTAGTAACTCTATGTTTATTTTGACATTGTAGTACGCGTTTGTTATATTATCTTCACGTTCAAGCTGAATCCCGCATACAACAGGGAATCTGGTGTTAAGACACTCCATTCTCCACTTTCCGCCGAATTTTGCAGGCATTGCCTGTCGAGTAGCGGAACTCAATGCCGCGCTTTGCCTCCACATCAGAGCGAAGAAATGGAAATATAAATTTAAATAGATATTTCATCTCCTCGAGTGAAGATCGAACCCACAACCAGTCCATTTAACAGTCACACTTTGTACTTCTGTGCCACGACTAGCCTCAACATTCAGTTTTCTAAGAATGTTAAAAATAATCAATACAATGTTATATATAAGAGAAATTTATGATAACTTGATTCACTTTGGCTCTTGTAGTTCAATTGTATCAAATATCATACGTTACTTCGATTTTTTAACCGACTTCTGTAAGAAAAGGAGCAGTGATAGAGTATTTAATTATAAAAGATCGGGTTAATGGTTCGATTACATGTCTAAAACTCACTTTCGTTTGTCATCAAAAATTTAATTCATAAATAATTGTTATTTATATCTAAAATAGACGATTAAATTCAACAAAAGCATTTTAATTATTTACCTGCTGTTAATCACTTTTCATATAAAAAATAATATTTGTTTTCTTATATAATAAAAGTATAATATTATTTATTAATAATAACTATACTAAAAAGCATTAAGTATATATGCTACTTACCTTCGTATTAATAGCGGCGGTTGAGTAACGCGAAGCTGCTTCAGAGATTAAAAAAATATTAATTCTTCCTTTGAAGGTCTATATGAATTTAGTATAGAAATAAATTGAAAAATAACCTACATTTTTAATAAATATATATATTAATTAAAAAATTAAATAAAACAACAATTTAATAACAACATTTTCATTTAGTTTTTAGCCTAAATTTAGCATTAACTTTTTTTGCTTCACGCTGTATCCCGAACATACGTAATAGAACAGGCAAAGGAAGCCTAGTTTTTAGACATATCTTAGAGGCATTGCGTATTAATTCCTGCGAGTGGGAATTGAATCTACAACCGTGGCATTTATAGGTAAATAGAGAAAGGAGTGATGTATCATTAGGTTACCCTGTACCAAGTTAAAAACTACCTACATAAATATTTGTAATTATCAAAAACTTACCCAGTCCGTCTTTAGTTCTTTTTAGTTCAACGTTTAAAACATATCAATAATCTATGCTCACAGATAAAAAATTACATATAGGTGTACATTATATATATTTTTCATATTTTAGTCCAATCTGTCCAATTATCATATAGACCTTCAAAACCCTACCTGCCATACCTGCCAAGCCAAGCTAGTGCTTCCCGTAAATACCTTAACATCCTGTTCGTAGTAAACAGATAGGGGGGATCGTACCCTGACGTGGGGGGGCAGCGGTGTGGGGCGCACTGCCGGGGGCGCCCCGGGTGGGATAGCTCTGCCGCGCTCGCGCAACGCCGGGTGAGGCGCCATGCGGATGGGTGGCCGTTCCTGTTTTATCGCTGTGGAGAGGATGTTTTAATTAATAACTGCATAAAATAAAAATAATACCCTTTAATTTATATTTATTAATTTATTAATATTTGGCATTCTTAAGGTATATTATATACATAGGTCTGTACCTGATAATGAAGTGATATAATGTAAGCACAAACAAATGAACAAGAAGACAGAAAAAGTTATAAGCAACGTGACGTCACAATTTACTTATATCTATTTATTTTAACATTCTGGTTATGGTATGGTATAATTCTAAAAAAGCACATTCACGCAGGCAGGGGACGCGAAGGGAACCTAGTGACAATACACTCCGTTCCCTACTTATTAATATCTTAAAATAAGAACTTCCGTTAGACAAAGACTATTCCTAAAATAATTATAAATTAAAAATGTGTTATTTATTATATGACGAAAAGTAATGCTATTCACATTGCAGAAAAAAACTGTTGAAAATAAAAGTCGAAATATAGCTTACAAAGGTTTATTCCTAAAAAAAATATTCCGCATAGAGCAGGATAGGCAGAGGGACCCCAGTGTTAAGATCCCACTTCCCGCCGAATTCTGGAGGCATTGCGTCTTGAGTGGCGCAACTCAGCTCCGCGCTTTGCTTCAACACCAAAGTGAAGGAATGAAAATTAAAAAAAAAAAAACTAACAACCTGTTTACGCCACGACTGGCCTCAACAAAGATTTGGTCATATTATATGTAAAGACATTAATAACCTCAAGAAAAATCTCAATATAATTTAAAAAGATTTATACCTTAAATAATATTAGGTTACCTACACTGCGTTATAAATAGACCTTAGGTACCTACCCACCTAATATGATAAAAATGGCCGGACTCTATGAAATCCACTCATATCCTAATTAGTGGCGCTGTTAAACTCTGAGTCACGGAATTAAGATACTTCAATATACGTATTGTTTGTGCTTGATGGAAGTTATATTATGAGTTTTGGTATGTTAGGCTAGTGTAGGTTAAAGAAATAAAATATTATTAGATATATAAGCTGCGACTATAAATGCGACAAATGTGGGTTCGATTTCCACTTAAGCGGCGTTGAGTTCCGCATTCAACAAGTATGTCTCAAGAACTCGGAGGAAAGTGGGATACTCCTGTCCTCCCCATTGGTTCTTTAGACGTTTCACTCATTCATCACTTTCTGTCATTTACAAACACCTATAGTTGAATGAAACTCAACGCCGCAGTTACTCCACATAAATTGGAGAAAACGAAAATATTCATAAACCCATCACGAGAGCACGATTCAAACCAGCAACAATCCCATCCAGCATCCCAGCCGTGCCAAATAGCCCTACACCCATCACAATTTGACCCAGATCGAATGGCATATTGCCTAATTTGTGTAAACCCAAATCCCACCAAAGCGAAACGTCACTAAGAAACATTTCATGAATCGCGATACATCAACATCATAAATAGTTGTAACACAAATATGTGATGTTTACTAGAATTAGAGGTCACCAAGCAGATGGTTGAGCGTTGTAGTCGTACATGGACACGCCAGGCTTGGGTTAGTGTCGACTGGATTGCCTTACGCAATGTGTTTTTTTGGATGAACAATTATGAAAAAATAGTAGGTACATGCTATATGCTATAATTTAATTAAGCAGATTTACAAGAGGCCATAGAGGTACCCTAGAAGGAGAACCTGCACCACCTGGCTCTATAGAATTAGAACCCCAAAATTTATTAGACTCACAACATTCTTTATAGGAACAATATTTGAAAGAGAAAGTATATATTTTCTGTTAAATTCTAAAAACGACAACTTCCCAAAGTAAAAAAATAAGGAAACAAGAAAAAAAAAGAACAACAAAGGCAAAAAATCCAAGAAAACACCCACAAACAAGGTGTATCCGACAACCGCACGAGGACTTGGACTTGTTATCTTAGCGGGTCGAAAGCTCTACAGAGCGGCGGCAAAGCAAACTGAACTGATGGACGATACGCTCGTGAACACTTGTATTGCGGAAATTCAATAATGTTGTGTACGTATACCTACCGTTTGTGAGGAAAATTTATTGTACATATACCCTATTCATTTAGGCATGAGACAAAATGTAAACAAATAAAACATAACCTCTCCAATCTTATTGATAATATCACATTTGTAGGGATACCAATGCTTATAGTAGGATGTTTTAGTTGATATAAAAAGCTTCCATATTTTTAGACTATTTTTTCAGCTTCACGCTGTATCCCGCATATGTCAGGGTCGGCAAAGGGCGCCTAATATTCATATACAATTTTTAGTTATTTCATTTGACAAAAGGCAAAGCCGCTAGTATGAGCTAGTTTTCGTGTAAACATGTGTCTCTGGTAATATTACTTTAATCGAAATACTAAATGGCCACAGAATTTTGAAATATTACTTTAAAAAGTCCGAAATTTAGTTAAATAAACACCATATTACACCTAACAATAGAGAATCGGTACCAAAATTTCAAAGTAAATTGTTTATGCAAATTCTCCAGTCATCATCCTTTCAACACGACTGACTTAAGTGACATTTCACGTAGAATATTTAGGTGTCATTAGCGGTGTGTGGAAAAAATTACAAGTACCCGCTTTTAGCGTCAATTTAAACAAGATATAAACTTATCCAGTTATTTTTAGTTGTAGATGAGATTAATTATTTACTTTATCATTATCTACAGTATTAATAGTTATAAACGTGATAATTGTCTGTTCGAATTCCTCCTCGGGGAGATAAGAATAATTGTTTTCATTTTCTCGTTCTGATGAGGTGAAGCGTAGGTTTTCTCTGCCTATGCTGCTCTGCAGGAAAACGAGATCGACTCAGTCACGACTCTACGCATTTTGAATTACAAAGAATACCTTTAGAAATAAGAGGTTAATTTAAAGTAATAGTAATAATTAAAGCATTTATAGATAATATGCTTTTAATCTTAATGTCACCATTTTACATTTCTGAACGAGGTTCTTTAACAGTAAGAGGAAAAACTCACAAAAATATGCAAAAAGGGATATTTCCCATTTCAAGATAAACTCCGGCAAGTTGCACATATTTTGAATGGAATAAACAACTGTGACTCAATGGTGCATCGCCTAACTCTAAAAGTTATAATGGGTTCGATTCCCATTCGGGGGAATTATATTTAAATTAACTTCATTTACACTCTGTGATAAAGAAAGCTGGATATAGAGTTCAACCACTCAACACGTAATATTTTGAAAATTGCGCGATATTTGTTGTCTGAATGAATGTCTTAACACTAAAGCTTCAAAGAAATATTATCTCATTATTTTTTAAATATTTTTTATAAAAATGGAGAAACAAACCGCTACCTCTCACACTTTGGCCACTCAACGAAATGACCTTAACAAGTGACAATGGGACGTTAAAACTTTTGTTCTAGTATTACCAAGTATAGAGGCCACTTAAAACGAGTTACGTAGATACATACAAACAAACGTACATACATACATACATACATACATACATACATACATACGCTCCGTTGTGAAAGCTGTACTCGTATTTGCATTTACAACACAATCTATTAGACAATTGACAAACATGATGTCACCGTAT
>JAEBDU010011187.1:0-10732 GCA_016802625.1 Heliconius numata
CAACTCTATTGTATAAACATACCTACCTACTAGTAGAATAATGAGAATTTAACTAAATCTTCTTTTACAGCGAACCTCACTCTGGAATATTTTTATTTTATACGCAGTTGTAATTTGACTTGAGAGGTAAAAGTTAGATGAACACACATTATTTTACCTTTTCGTTTTATCTCGGACTAGCAAAATGGCTAAAACATACGAGCAACGAGAAAAGTTGTTTAACGTGTTCAGTAGGTAGGTAATACCTACCACAATAATTGCCTCCCCTAGATAAAGAACCTTTATTCTCTAGCCTGCAGGTGAATGCAAATACTGAAACTGTCATTGAGATAACAGCTTTATATGCTTGCATTTTATACATATATTAAATGTCGTTGTCTTCAAAGGTATATAAATTATGTTTTATTATACATACACTTAATCTTAAATTAGCTATAGAAAAAATATTTTTATAAATAAGGATTTAAAATAAAATAGTATGGTTCTCACTAGCAAAGTAGGCAGAGGGAACTTGGGAACCTAGTGTTTAAACACTCTGTCCCCTAGTATTACATATATTTTCGCCACTCATAAATAAATTACCATAAAAATATCTTAAAATACATATAAATATATAAATCAAAGGCGTCCAAGAGTCTGTATCATTATGTAAATGTTCCTTTTTAATCTTCTCAATACAATCGCAAATATCTTATCCAATGCAAGTCACGCACTTCCCAATATCTGTATGTAAATCGGAACTCGCAACCCCGTCCCGTCGAGCGGAACCCTGAAACAAAAGAAATTGGTTTCATGAACATGTTTGCGTTACTCGACGTTTTCCTTAATGGTTGTTTATCTCACAAGATTCAATAGAGCACGCAAGCTTTCAATAATATGGCTGTCTTGGTCGATTGTTAAGATAAATTTGTTCTTTTTATTTAGTTTAGTAGGGTAAGGGAACCTGGGAACCTAGTGTTAAGACACTCTGTCCTCATTAAGTAAATTGAGTTCTCGAGTTTCTGTCACATTCTTGTGGTATTGCATATTAAGTGGCGAAACTCAACGCTGTGCTTTGCAAGTAAGCAATAAATGAAGTACAATGTCTCCAAATAAATAAAGTAGAGATTGGAGTGTCTTGACACAAGGTGAAGCTGATTTATTTTTTCTTAATTACAATGAAACATATTAGCCTTAAGTTAGGTTTGTAATTAAAACATTCACTAAACTTAAATTAACATAATTTACTAATAACTTTTTTTAAAAAAGATGCCTTATATAAAAATATTTAAAATATTTCTTCAATATAAAATCTTGTAAGATTGGCTCAGCGTTCTTTGCCCCTCCAATCATTAAGGCGAATTAATTGATGATAACAATCTTTTCTTCTTGAATGTTGTTTTGATAGTAATTTAGATTGACATCACCCAATATTTAGTGTCTCATTTTAGGTAAGAGGAGAAAGTGTTTTTAATAAGGTATAAAGTTATATAAATAAGTATAGGTAATACACATTTTTTATGAAATATAAAAAGGTAAAATCATGTTAAATCAGCTTTACGCTGTGAGCCGGGTAGGTCGAGAAAAAATAGTGTTAAAACACTTCGTTCCCCACTTTCCATTTTTCGAGGCATCGCGTGTTGACTAGCGGAAATCAACGCCGGGTTTTTGTGCTAGAGTTTAAGAAATAATAATTCATTCCCTCTAGTGGGAATCGAACCCACAACCGTCGTTACAGTCCTATGTGCCCGACGGCCTCTATATTTCTATACTTACAGAAAATCTCTAAATTTAGGTAGATATCTTCAACGCAATAGACTGCCTGACTGTAAGTAGTTACTAATACACGAAATATACGAATACTAAATATTCTGTGTATTCGTGGATCGTGACAGGTTCTATAAGATCGTATTATTTACTTTATACCTATATAATACGCTTGTATTAGCTCCAAGCTTTTTTTCCCGCGTAGTAGGGTTGGCAGAGAGAGAGAGAGAGAGAGAGAGTTGGCGTCGCGTTTAAGGTCTAGGTAATATAAGCATAGGTATATATTTTTTCTACGCTTTAAGCTATAGCAGAGTAGACAGAGAAAACTTGGGGACCTAGTGTAAGACAATCCCCATTCTTATTCTCATTCCCATTAAAACATTTACGTTCCTCACTTTTCGCCGAAAACTCGAGGCATTGGCATGTTGAGTGGCGGAGCTCAACGCAGCGCTTTGCCTCTATAATATACTTGATATATATTTACATATATGAATTTCTTAAAGTAACTTATATTATAAACATAGCAATGTAAATTATGAAAGGGTATTTCAAATTTTATCCTCAGGTATAATAATACAAAGGTTTTGTAAATGTTAAATGCAAAATGTACTGAATTTAGTCGATTCCTATGTTAATTTTACATCACTCCACTCTAAGAATTATAATATTTCGGCGCTTATCAACTAATTCGGATAATTGAGTGAATTGAACCTCTTGTTTCATTTATTATGTTTTCGAAGCGCTTTACGAGTTGGTGTAATTAAAACCGTGTTGTAAAATTCATCTCTTGGCTTCTATTTTGTTTGTTGTAATAATTGTTGTTTGTAGACACCATTACCTTTGGCGCAGTTGGTTAAAAGTGCATAGTGAGTTAAAATATGTAGTGGGTACGGTTATATCAAACTTGTGGTGATGTTGTGCGGCGTTAGGTTATGCATTGTCTTTTCAATGGTAAAATGGAGAGTGGAGAGATTATTAATTACTAAATTACAACATGTCGGATATGTGTAAGTATACATAATTATTTCTCGATTTTTCTAAGTATTTAAATAATAGAATTAATTTAAACTAAAACCCAAGAAATCTCGACTTAATTCATTTGGCGAGCATTTTGTCTTTTAAAGAGTGACCTCGTTTTATGTGGGGAATTCAAGGTCTCATTTAAGCGCCTCTATTGTTTTGCCTATGCGAATGAACCTCTCGTAGGGCAGGTGTAGACTTGCGATAGTAGAATATTTTATATTACACACAAGTAAATATACTTATTTACCGATATAAGTATAATATAGACATCTGCTTTGCCTGTATAACGAAGCGTCGCTAAGTTCCATCAACAAAGTAGAAAATATTTAAATAATTATATTGTTTGAAGTAATTTTAATTATTTAATCTATAGAAGGTCATTTTCGGTAATTTTTATCCAATGAGACCATGAGACAGATTTTACTATTTTCAAGATATTATTATTATTTTTCGAAAAATATGCGCATTATAAATATGCGTTTCTTAGGGGCGGAGTTCGAATTCCGCTACGTTCAAATTTGTACCTAAAAATATTTTCCTATCTTTAGTATGGAAAAAGCTATTTTTTTTCTTTTGTCTTCTAATTAGATATTAGCATTAATATCTATTAAGGTCGTAAGTCTACACAATACTTGTAAGGGTAGAGCTACGTACAATTACAAGGGTATATAGGAGATAATTATGCCCCGCGGCCCGCTCCCCTCTGACCCTTGTTCTGAGTTTAATCCGTTTAAACTTTTATTTACTTTACCCATTTGGATTAATGTGATTAGTATAAAACCGCCTTACAAGTCTTCAATTTAGACCTGTGAGGATTCGATGCCATAAAGTTTAAAAAATAATGTTATCTTCAAAAGCTATACGAGTATTTCGGTAGTAATACAATGTTTACAATTTTAACGCAATATCCGCAGCATTAACAATATATTTAAGGTGAACATCTGTTTTAGTGTCGCTTCGAATGTGTAATTTTACGCAACACGCAGTTTACACGTACTTTCACTTCGCCGTACGAAAGTAAGTTTGCAAATATATTCAAAACACCCATAATATCATTGTTATATACGTAATACGCTACAATGAAAATTTACTAAAAAAATACAATCTATTGCTAGTATCTTAGCTAATTATATAATTATGATAATTAATTTACCCCATACTCTTGTTAAAAATGTAATGTAAGTACATATTTTAAGTACAATTAAAATAAATAACATACCTGTAATTATACCCATTGTATCAAAGTATAAAATCAGTTAAAAACCGGATATTTTCTATATGCAACTGCATTTGCCGTCGGCCATGTTGCCGACCCGTCTTCGAATACGCGTGCAATGTTTCCGTCCTTTTCCCTCTTATGTAAGATGTAGATTTATCTCTTTCCCTCTCTGCCGGCGGCCCCTGCACCCAATTAGAGTAATACGCATGCGTATCGTGTCAATGTCAAATCAATCTTATGCTGATGCAACCGACTCTCTATTTATCTCATTTTCACAACTATTTTACAAAGTCAAATGAAAACTGTAATATTAATAATATTTTATTTGTTTTAGTATGATATTGTTAGAATATTCGCTGCATAATAAATATATACGAAATTCATCCGTTTAAAAAAACTTAATATAAATACTTACATTCATAATAATTTATTATAATGTTAACATTACATTTAACTACCTACTATGTTAGAGCTACTTTCGGTTTCATCGTAGTTCACTGTGAACTTCTAATAGCAATATTTATAGAAATATTAAGCTTAAATTAAATTACTGATCTGTCCTATCATACTATTTAAAAAACAATTTCTTTAACATCATTTTAATTAACCAAATCCTCTATTAAAATCTAAACAACAAAAACAACAATTTATCAGCCATCCTTTGTATTTCAGCACACATTGTTAAATATTTAGCTATATAGAACGGGAGCCGACATATTTTTACGAGTGGCGAGAGCTCATTACTATCTTATTACGTACAGTGTCGGCTCGGGGCCCCGATGAGCCGAAACACATCCAATTTCCAACTTCCCATTTATTGATATTGACTCTGTGAGGACGCTCCGTAAATGAACCCCGATACCGCTGAGCTGGATGAGTCTTAATTAAAATATTTGTGGTTTAATGATTTGTTATAATTTGTGTGTTTTGTTTTTGTTTGTTTTTGGGGCTTTTGTGTTGTGTGTTTGTTGTTGTTTTTTTATAAACATAAAACTTTTTTAAGATTATTTTGCTGAGTTAGTTGCAGTTATATATGATAAAATCTTCAAAACGCTTAATAGCTTTATAGTTACTTTACATGTAGAGTGTATTCCTGTATTTTTAAATTAAATGAGATTAGAATTAACGCAGCATTCTAATTTTGATATTTCAATTTAAAAAAATATATTTTTTATGTAAAAACTTAAATTAAAAATAACATAACTAACATTCTTTATATCTTGTTTAGTTATAAATCTTCATACTTTGTTTTACTCGGAAATTCATTGTTTATTTCATAAAAAAACATTAATAATGAATTATTATTTATAATGTTTGTCGATAGATAATAAATCCTACTTATATCTTAACGTGGGTGTACACAGCTTCAGTAACAGCATGAACCATCATTATTATATTTTTTTGATATTCTAATGAGATAAAGTATTATTTACAGTTTATTTCTAATTAATTGTCCGCATACATATGAGGTAACTTAGTATTCCGTTTTTTTCCATTACCATTGAATTACTGTTACTGTTCCCCTAAACTCTCCAAAGTAACTCCAATTGTACTTAGTCTGTCAGTTACTAAGTATCGAAAAAGTTTTATATATAGAGATAACGTAGCCTATTAGACACATACCTATTCAAATGAAATTTTTAATGCATCTCTACTTACTAATTTGCTATAGTTAAATTATACTTAAATATTTACAATTATTAAGTCAATTCTAGTTCAGCTAAATCACGTTTATATATTTCGCGGTATCACTTATTATCATCAAACCTAACGCCAGATAAGCTCGAGGTGATACGTGACTTGAGAAAAATAGTCATTTTGCTACCACATTCTGATTTGTAAGCACGACGCGTAGCATATCGATGCATATATATACATACATACATATGTCGATTTCGTTAATAATAAAGTTCCATACTATGTTCATAGGTAGATATATTTTATAGGTATGATTACATATATTCATTTATGAAAAATAAAAAATCATCTTCACGCTGTATGCTGCACATATAGGTAGGGTACTCAGAGGGAATCTAGTGTTAAGACTATCTCAGATTCCAGAACAAAGAAATGAAAAATATTTAATTTTCTCGAGTAGGGATCGAACCCACACTAGTCATGTTTACAGTCACACATTTATGGCCCTGCGCCACGACTGGCCTAGAAATATTAATTTTTAAATATGTTAAAATAATGTTTGATTAATAAATTGTTATTTTTCGTTTAGTTTAAACTTTCTAATAATATTTTCCATTATTTAACTTTAGTCGCTTTAAAAATATTCAGGTAAACGTAATTTGCAGTTAATTTTTTATACACGTATTTATTACATTTCATTATGTTAATGAAGATAAAAACAAAAATAAAGAATCATTACAGAATATCATCACAAAAAAGGAACTAATCTTATGAATAAAAATATGAGAGGATCGCGCGATATTCCTAATATGGTAATACGATCCGATATTTTATCCCAAACAAACTCAATATTGGTTTCAGAATGAGATTCGTTGCGACAAAATGGAACAAACAAGCCTTCTTCTAGTTTCTTGCTATATTTGCGAAAGTACCGGAATATTTACAGCCTTAAATTAGAATTTGTTTTTATATATCTACGACCTACGTATATAGGTTTTCTGTTTATCCTGTACATTCTTTTTAGCTTTACGCTGTATCTCGCACATAGCAGGATAAGCAGAGGGAACCTAGTGATAAGACACTCCGTTCTCTACTCTCCACTGAATTCTCGAAGCATTGCGTATTAAATGGAAGGACTCAACGCCGCTCTTTTGCCTTGTTACCAGAGCGAGCGAGGAAATGAAAATATTAATTACATACCCCAGAGTGAGATTCGAATCCACAACCATCGAGTTTACTGGCATACGCTCAAGTATCAGCATGTGCTCAAGTCCTGTAGGTACATAGAATGTTAAATGACATTGAACAATCGAGTTTTACGCTTTGATAACTACAAGCTTATATATTACCTAATTAAATACCTAAATTATTGTATTGATAAGAATAAAAATGTGGGTGGAAACTACAATGGTAATGTCACCTGCTTGTTTAGATTAGACGGTGCCTAGCATGTAGGTAGATAGGTATTAATTGGCCAGATAATAAACGCTACGTACGCGTGTTCATAATAACAGCTCGGTAGGTATTTGTTACTCCAGTACATTTTCTTTTTATATAAAAACAAGAATTCATGTCAAGGTAAACGTTAAATAATATATATTTAATTACCAAATTTAATTTGTTTTTCTCATATTTTTTTATTTTCACAAGTAGTTCTAGTGTCAAGACACTCCATCTCCCACTTTTGCCTCGATGCTAGAGCGAAAAATATTAAATATATAATTCCCTCGTGCGCCACGACTGGCTTAAAATAATTCAATTTCAATTCATAAATATTTGTAGAAACGTCACTTTAAATCACAATACAACTTTAAATCAGTTCGACCCAACGTAAGACGTCCTCTTTCCTCCAGAGAGGACAGCGCCTTTGTTTCTATTGATTAAAGTGAACGTACAAGTTAAGAAACTTCTGACTTCCTCGTTCTATTAAGAATCTAGGCTAGATATCAGGTAGCTTTTACAATTTGATTATATCACGTTTTTGCGATCGCTACTAAAGCTTAACTTAATTTAGATAAGCTGAATATGTTTAGTATAAACCTTATAAACACTAGTAATTACTAAATAACTACTGTTTATATCGAATTTAATTAAACCGAAAGGTATACTTTGCGTAGGTATATCTAATTAAAGTAACTTACGCTGATTTAATTCCAAATAAGACTTGTCTTCAAAATTGGAATAAATGAAGCCAATGAGAGATAAATAACGTTCCGTTCACGAACAGCTAGCGTGGGCCGTTACATTTACATATGCCGGTACAATGGCGGCTTGTATTCAAATAGGCACATACAAAATTATCTTATTGCGTGCTTATTTGGTTTATTGAAGTATTGACAGTCGAGCCTTAATTAGAAGCTAAATTGATGATATATAAGATTTAAAAAATTACATACCTATTACATTTTCGTTACTAAATAAAAGAATAAGTCAAAAAATATACAGAAATTTCATAACTATATTTAACTAAAATAATATAAAAATGCTAGCAACAATTCTTTAGTACTAAGAGATGTTTTAGAAATAAACTTTAAGCTAATACTAAAGGAGGTCCATGAACTTGGTAGGTATGTTAAAACTGGAGAATATAAAACTAAAAACATATTACTTTCGCTAGATTAATGAAATGAAAAATACTTTTTCTTAAATAAGGTTTAAAATTCTTTTTGTGTTATATAATTATGTTATTTGGAAATACATCTTGTACCTAGTCATTATATAGCACTCATTTTTATTATTTCCATGTATTTATTAAGATTTTCACATTATTATCGTTTTCAGTGTTCTTTTAATATTATAAATTTTAATTGTTTAAAATTCGCTTATTTCTGTGTAAAATTTCGCAGAAAATCACACAAAATGGACAAAATTATATTTAAATTAAAATATATTTAACATAAATACAAGTTAAAGTCGGTAAATAAATATGCATTAACTCTACATACGGATACAAGATAACAGTGCGCCGCGCCGTATCGCCAAGGACAAGCTGTAGGTAATTGTAAAGAAAATATCCAAATGCATTATACGCTACATAAACAATATGAAATATGTTTATAAAAATATTCATATTAATAAAAACATCATTTATTTACATGTTGTTTTGATTGTATTGGAGTTACATACTCTCAATACAATTGTCAAATAATAATTATGTTAATAAATAATTATAATTTTTACTTAAGGTATTTTCAATTATAACTTAATTTTAATTTTCAAAATTAATAAGAAAATACAGTTAAATTTTATAAGCATAAAATGGTTATTAGGTATACTTATACAAATATATCTCCATAAGCTAAAAGTAGTATTCCGTAGACTCCATTGGCCGTGTACGTGACCTTCCCTCGTGTCAGCAATTCGTTCCTAAAGCGTTTTCGTCGATTCCGCTGAATATAATATAATCAGATATGGCTATTTTTTACCTCCTACAACGGCAAGCCTACACATTTGAATAAAATACCGCCTTTCGTAAATTAATTAACGAGTAAGCGTTTTATTTCCCTTTAAGGCTTTACTTTTGACGCAATTAAAAGAAATGTAATTTTGTAATTAGTTTTAACTTTATATAAATAAGAAATAACCATGAATATTTCTTTACTTTATGGTTTTTTTTATTTGAATTCAAATAAAGCTTAAAAGTAAATACGGACATTTTTTGGAAGAAAAAATATTGTTTTAATATTTTAAATTTTAATTTTGAGAAAATTTCAAATTATTAAATACCTACATCGGCTTGTCTTAATATCTTACCAGCATATAGGTAATGCATATCTAAGTACATTTTATTAAATAAATGCAATTATGTTGTAAAACTTGACGAATCGAAAAAAAAATTGATATTCATTTCATTACTTCTAAAAATTTCTAGTATCCATATTGTTGAAAACGAAGCGAATTCGCATTGTTTATACTAAAAATAGTTTATAACGTCACATGAAGTTCGATACCGACATGCCTATAGCGCAGGTGGGCGAGGGTGGATACAAATACAGGTGGGGGGGGGGCTATATGGGCGCATGTTTTATATTATTGAAGCCCCGGACGCCCGAATGTTTACCTTGTTTACAGAAATGCTAGCAAAACCCACTATAGCCTACCTATAGTACAGGGATAGCTACTATTACTTTGAACGATTTCACCGACTGCGTTTCGAAATTCATTTTGTATTTTAAAGCAAAAAAATTGTGTTGGTTTATATTTTCCATACTGTTGTTTTGTTTGTAATCCAGCTTTATCCTTTTAAAATATGATCCAAACACGTATTTTATACAAAGTCATATTGTATTGGAAAATCGCCTTGTGTCGATATTATGTTAAACATTTGCATATCGTCCGACCGATAGTCGGTTCTAAGTATGTAATAGCTACAAATCAAATAAAATTATTATTCGTGGCGCAGTGGCTCAAAATGTGATTGTAAACGCGACTGGTCGTGGGTTCGATGCTCACTCGAGGAAATAAAATATTTATTTACCTAAATTTATACTTTCATTTCTTAGCTCTGGTGTCGAGGCAATGACTTCCCCCATTCATCACGCAATGCCTCCAGAATTCGGCAGTAAAAGGGGAACGGAGTGTCTTAACACTACGTTCCCTCTGCCTACGCTGCTGTATGTGGAATACAGCGTGAAGCTGATTCATATCAACCAATATTGGATAAAAACAACAAACTTGTTTGGACGCAAGTCGCATCCTTGATTATATTTGGACAAATATTTCTTGTTTCCCATGTACACAGTATAATAAGTCTCTTGGGTCGGCGAATGAGGCCTAAAGAAAAACCATCGTGTGTCATTCATACGTTTACGTGATCCGTACAGGATATATGTACTATGAAGTAAACAGGGGAAAATCTTTTGAGCTGTATTAAGGCACAAAGGTACCCAATTCCCAAACGGCTTGTTGGTTATTTTCTTGTATTGTGTCGGGATATGCGCCGCATGAGTCTCGGAAATTGAAACTCGATGACAAAATAGAAATATAAAAAGGTATTTCTTTAAGGAAAATGTAGTGTATTTTTTCTGAGAGAGTAAGACTTTCTTTATATACAAATTGTCTTGGTAAATTGCCAAAGCGGGTAAAGCTGTTTAATTAATAAACTAT
>JAEBDU010011192.1:0-28246 GCA_016802625.1 Heliconius numata
GCAACGTCTATAGTCTCATTCTTACCTGCGCGTGCGCGTGTCGTCTCCAAGAAAGCCTCAGTGCTAACTCGGCGGCCGTCGCGACCGCACCGGCTGCCTACGATGCGGCAAGCCTTGTGACTTTAGTGTGGTGAGTGTGTTACAGCACAGTGCCCGTGCATTAACCCCAACCCCTGATAGTGTAAACCGGATTTTATATTTGGAACGCCCCGCGGCGTGCAAAAAGGTTGGTATCGATCACGCAAAATTAATATTATTGATTGTACACAGTGTTAATTTAAGGTAATGTGAAAGTTTCTACGATAGATTGCCGAGTTCGAGGAGTCAGAATGACATACTTTTGGTTCAGGTGTGGTGTAAGCAGGTGGGCGCGCCGCTCCGTCACACCGACCAAAATTCCAATCTCGTCAGATTGCTTTCGGTCGGTTGGACAACTTTCTTTCTATAGTTTATTGCTAATGTCTTATACATCATTATAGTTTTCGTTTCGTTCATTAATGATGCTTTATTAATCTTAGTTCAGCGGTATATCAAAAACTTAAAGCTTAAAAGGCACTGTAATAGAGAAGACATCAACGCGTATAAGCTCCTAGTGTATTCTAATGATGACGAGGTAAAAAGCCAATGTTAAACGAACAAGTGACTGACTTCCTGTTCAACATGAAATAAAAACGTAGAAGGGGAAACTTTATTACTGTATTCACCCTTCATTGGTGGGTCTGTTATCAGTTTTTGCTATAGGAAAGCAACCATACAAACAATGCCACGAAGCACGCTAAATGAGGACAGTGGAGTGCATGTTGTGTCGAGAGTAACCGGTTGTACGCCGCGCTGACTCGGTTCATTATCTATACTGACATTGTAGAAAGACAATCTTCTGATTGTATGGTGAACCCTGATACTGTTTTAAAATGTAATATTATATGACAAAATATCCATAATAATTAGTATAATAGTTGAGCATTTAAAATATTTTCAAAGTTTCAAATATGTCCTTATAAAGGGTAACTTGACCTGACCCAAATATAATGTTTTAATCTATATATATAAAATCGAAAGGTCACTCACTCATCACGAAATCTCAGAAACTACAAGTGCTAGGAATCTCAAATTTTGCATAGGAGTTACTTATAGGACGTAGGTGCTCGCTAAGACGGGAATTTGTAATATTCGATTTCTAAGGGGTTGTTTTTGGGGTCGAAAGTTTGTATGAAACTTCTTTACTACAAATGCTAGGAGTCTCAAATTTTGCATAGACGTCACTAGGACGTAGCCATGGAGACAGAAATTATTAATAACATAGTTCACGCGGGTGAAACCGCGAGCGGGCCGCTAGTAACATATAAAATAAAGTCTAAAAGCATTATTTTACGTATCGCTATACATTTGTCAATTCACCCAACTTCCTATACTGATTTACATTACAAATCGTGATTAGAAATTTGTATGGTACGAGTAATTAAACGAACATTAACTAATATCCGCATTCTCAATATTGCACCATAGTTAAAACCATTAATTAGTTTAATTGTTTCTTTCTTAAGCATAACCGTTAGATAATATTTTCGTAAATCTGAACACTTCCTTGAATCATCAGTGCATGATGTCAGGTAAAGGTCACGAGAACTGGTCGAGCTGGTAGTGGAAATATAATATGATACGAGCAGGCACATCTATATCCTCAGATTGCCTTAACAACAGGCGGTCAGTCGTGCGGATCCAGTCCGCTAATTACGTTATATTGCTCCATCGTGGCCGCATTATTCTCTAACACACTTGAAGTTACTAGAGTTACCTGAATATTTGTGCTAAGTATGCATCTATATTTCTAGATTCTAGATACAGTACGTGTTTAAATTTAGGTTTGATATAAATAACTCTAGTTATAACTAGATCATTCTGTTTTGCTATTATTATTTAATTTTAGAAATCTTAAGAAAACTAAAAGTTAATATTTTTTAAAGTCCACAACCCACAACGATAGCTACTCTTACGGTTTCCCAAATAAAACACCATATTTCAGAATACCAAAAGCAAAAGTTTTCTAAAACCTGCTAAAGTCAAGACATAATTCGTGAACATCACTTTCCTTACAATATTTTTATGTTATTGCTATAAAGACGAAACTACCGATTATGAACTGAATAATTTCAATAGCTTTATTTACACAATTTATTATATTTTGAATCTACGTTTTAAAAGTAAATTATTTAAACAAAATACAAACAAAAAATAAAATTAAGCTGAAAAACCGTTGCGGAGGACGCATATTAAGGGTTGGTTAGAACGAAATCTCCTTACAAACCTTTAACCCGCAAAGTAAAGGGCCATTATAAATAAATATTTTCAAATAATTTCGTAAATTAATCCCCTGTGACGAAGGTAAATCTCGTATCATAAAAAAGTAAACCGACTTTAGTAGAAGCTTCGTAATTACATGCGCTCGGTGACATCTTTTATTATATTTTTTTTAATAGTTTTTCGGGATATAGATTTATATATTTTTATTATTATTAAAAAAAAATAGTGGCTAAAGTTTAATTTTAATTATTTAACGTATTGTATAAAACCTGCACACATTTTAATGTCCGTCTTTCCAATTAAATACTAATAACGAGAAGTTTCTTGATGGTACATCGATCGACCAAGAAATATACCCATTGTATATGTATTTTTTAAAAATTTTGACTTTTAAAGTATTAGTTAATATCTACGTATTTTTTTGATAAAACGACATTTTTTTCATTCGTGTATAAATGCTTAAATCGAAAGGAAATGCTTAAAAAAACCAAAAAGATACCATTAGGTGCAGCTTTCCCAACCTACATAAACTATACTGTATCCAGCAAAGTTAATCTCGCGTTGTTCAACCGGAATAATTGGTTTACCAAAATTGGAAACCTAAGACTTACGTGCGCAACCTAACCTTCTAATAGACCAATAAATATTTTTGTTGCTAATATTCTTCTTCGTATGGAGATTTTACAGTTCAGTTAGCAAAGCAATTAGATAAAAATGGTAAATAAAAAACGGACAAGTGCGAGTCCGTAACAGTCGAACGACAGGGTTGTATGTATAGGTAAGTACAACTTACAAAAGTTGGCAAACTAAGGTTGCGGGTATTTTGCACTCATTTTGTATGAAAGTAACTACAAATACAAGTTTTTATATTATATTGTTTGTTTCTATATTATAATTATATCGCTGGGCCGTATTATTATAAAACAAAAAACGAAAAATAGCAAACAATAGCTAAGAAAGAAAGGTTCAGAATTAAAATCTAATACTGTTTGCAGAGAACGTCATGGTCTACAAATTACATAAAACAAATTTTATGATACTATTCATTCACAAAATATACAATTGCTACCTCGATCCTACGATTCAGTTTCCATTCTATATTAATTTAGCTTTGTGCTATATCCCACACATAGCAGGGTAACAGAGGGAACCTGGGAGTCTAATGTTAAGGCACTCGAAATCGAACCGTCGTGCTTACAGTGGCCTATTACATATGTAAATGTATTAATTAATAATAAATAGCTATAAATACTTAACATTTTCTAATTTTAATATTATGCAATATGAAAAATACATCCCCAAAATTCCTAAAAAATCACAATCAACAATATAATAAATGAACAATAAACTCATATAAAAAAAACTTGTTTGTTTTGCTTATATAACCAGTTGAGTACTACAGAATAATCCATCTGTCGAAGATGTGCTGCCAACGGTTACAAATCCGTTATCGCGAAGGAGGTCGTGCGCGCGCGCCGTCGCGTGCACACTTTCAAGCGTTAGCCAGCGCTTGCTGAAATAGTCATAAATAAATAATTGAAACACTTGGACAAGTAGGCAATAAGGTTATTGAAGAATTAGATATGGAGATTTTAATTGATGCTAAATTTCATTTGAATAATTAAAATAAATTCTAATTAAAAATATTAATCTATATATATAAAGTCGAAAAATCACTCACTCATCACCAAATCTCAGAAACTACAAGTGCTAGGAATCTCAAATTTTGCATAGGAGTTATTTATAGGGCGTAGGTGCTCGCTAAGACGGGAATTTGCAATATTCGACTTCTAAGGGGTTGTTTTTGGGGTTGAAAGTTTGTATGAATTACGTATGATTGACGTCACTAGGACGTAGTCATGGAGACAGAAATTAATAATAACATAGTTCACGCGGGTGAAACCGCGAGCGGGCCGCTAGTTAAATATATAAATGAAACGTAATCGTTTATATTTTCTTAATTATTTCCCGAATGGAATGTTTCGTTTCGTAAGCATTAATTAGTTAAATGTCAATGAGGCTAATGTATTTTTATGTAATTAACACTTAACAAACGACAAAATGTAAAAGCAAAAATCGATAGAACCGTTCACACACCGTTCTACGTACAAAGCGCACAAATGAATAATCTGGGAGGATTTTCATGTCTGTCAACTAGGACGATTTCTAATTTCCCTTATAGTCTCTATTCCAACGGAATAAAACATAATTTCGCCCGCCACGGTAGTAACTACGCGCATTTGCGAAGGCATCTAAACTATCTGGCACGGCATAAATTTTCTTGTCTAACTGGTTTCTTGACTGCCTATTAAGTGGCAAAAATTTAAAATTTTAAGGACAACATTTAAAATGTAACATTTTTGCTTAAATCGACTAATTCTACTATCGATACTGAGTCACACTAATATTAAAAATATTGTAAAAAAATATAAAATTGTTGCTTAATATATATTAGTTTTTATTTTAACATCTAAGTGTTACTTAAACCTATAATAAATTATTTAAAACAGATCTTAATGTGCTTACAATAATCAAAGAAAGATTAAAGCTATCTATTATTAGGATGTTACAATTACATAATATAAATAAACAACCAAAACAATATGATCCAAATATAAATTACTTGCAAAAAACTAACATTCTGATACATCATGCTAATTAGATTATCACCAAATTATCAATATTAGATATCACCAAATAACCAAGCGTACTAGTGTACCTACTACGTAGGCCATATACCGGTTGACCAAACATTTAACGTCACCTCACCTACATACGCACATTCCCCCGCTTTGAATTCGTATCGTATAACATTTCATTTAGGCAAGTCAAGGAATCTAAATATAACTGTTACACCGTCCGTCCATACGTTGAAATCATGTCATAGATCCGGCCGATAGAGCGTTCGGTGTATTAATATATTATAACTTATTAGGAAATATAGAAAGAGAGCAAAACAGTTAAGTGAGTAAGTTTTACAGTTATTTTACTTGAGTAAGCATGCGGGAAAAAATTAAAAGCTACTATTAAATTTGTAAAAAATAAATTTGAATTAACTTTTTTATTATAATCAAACTCTAAATGCGGATTAGTCTAATCTCAACGACCTACACTGAATAAAAAATTACAGCGTATACCACTCTACTATTTCGCAGAACAAGGGTTCAAAGAGAGAACACTTCGTTCTTTAATAACCACTTCAATAAGATATAAATGAAAATATTAAATATCTTTCAATATAAGAATATAGTAAAGAATCTAAGTTAATACTGAAATATATTGAAGATGAATAAACCATATAAAAATATTAAATATTCCAATCCCCCAAGTGGGCATCGAAGCCACAACCGTCGCGTCTGCATGCTTGTGCCCCTGCGCCATGACAGCGTTAACTAATTACTTCTAGAATTTTTCTTAATATTAATTTAAAATCCAATTAATACTACGTGAGATTATGAAAGTAGAGTAAATGAAATTTAATTGTATTTTTAAAATCTCACTATGATATGAATTAAAAAACGATAAATTATACATTAGTGACTTAAAACCATTATTTAAAACATAATTTTGACCTTTTGAAGCAAAAAAATACCTAGTAAATTGAGAACAATGAAATGAAAATATTTTTTATAATATACACTAAGTCTTTTTATTTAATTTCACTAAAAATCCAAGTGCAAATCCAAAAAAATCGAAACAAAAGTTGTAATCTAGTTTACGACTTGCCCGTATATAATTATTTTAAGCAGTATTAACTTTTCACATAATTAATGAACAATTTCATACGAAATTTAATTTTAGCTAAAATTGCAAAAAATGGCCTACTTAATTACGGACTAGTTCTGGTGGCTCGAATAAAGAATAGGAAGTGGTAGCTGGTCAAGTTTTATCTATATATCTACTTATCATCTATAATAGGCTAGTTCAATCAACATTCGTCCCCTTCACTTAAATGACCTTGCCTCCACGCAAGGCTCCCTGTCGTTCACCTCGTAAGAATGCGACCATTGCAGCGTTGTTGACAATATTAATAAAATTTATAAAATATATGCACCTGGAGCCTGCTAGCAATATGGTGGAACTGGCTGTATCTATTCTGGAATAGTTCAAACAAAGAAATGGTAATTACAGCATATTTTTATGCCAGTAAAGTTCAGGTGCACCTATTTTTTATCCGAAATTTTTCTATTCTACTCATTTTGGTATATCCTTTTAATTATATTAAGTTTAAAACTATAAAACAGGAAGAGTACAAGTTCTTTAAAATTATTTAAAAGTATATATAATGTAGGTGTATTTACTAGAATCGCTTTTTTAATTTAAAAATGTAACTGCAGTAAGAAAAATTTTAACAATACAAAGGTTGGCATGTTGTTTGCCTAGAAATAATAACGTAAAAGCCCAGAATGTTTAAGAACATGATGACTATTTTAAAGTATACGCCATTTTCCTGTTTTGTTTACACCTAATAAATAACGTATTAAATACTTAAAAGAAGTTTTAAAATATCAGTATATGAAATAAATGACTTAACGTACAAGCGAAATTTAGATCAACATTTCTAAAAGCTGAAATATTATACATAGTTGACATAGTTTACTAAAATTTGAGCAGAAAATGACTTTTAATATTCATATATTTTTTTGGTAGTTATTTGTCTATATTTAAAAGTATTTATTACTAATAAATGTAATTAAATATGACAACAACATACATAAGGTAGGCCTTATTAAAAATATGCCTGAAGCCGATACTAATTAATGGAAACAGGAAATTATTATCATAGTTTAGCAATTTTATAATTAATAAATGATATTGGAAAGTACTTAATAAGCTTTCACATAAAATACATTTATTAAAATTCCATATAAATAAAACTTTCAGACCATTTGACAGATTTAAATATTTAATTACACATATTAATTTCAAAGGAATCTCCACTTTCTACTTTAACATTATTGTAAAATATACACGATTTCCACGTAAAACTTATTGAGAAGTAGTACAAAATAAATCAGATTTAACTAGTTATAAGCTTGTGACAAGAGGATTTAAATCCTATGGAATTGAATTGTATTAAATTATTACTCCAATGTAGTCGACCTACGCTAGGAATGGCGGAGCATAAAATGAACCGAGTGCTGATTTACGACTTAATCATTAAGCCAAAATTATTGTTTCCTTTGGGAATATGCTCCATGTTTGTTACCATATCGAATAATTTATATACTTAATTAGAGTAAAAATCTTTATGAAAAATCAAATATAAGATTTCATTCATTCGATTCAACGCTTCCAAGGCGAATACAAAAGGATTACAACACGTTTACACGACAAGCCAGTTCCATTGTATGCCAATATACATAACAATAATTGACTGTCTAATAACCGACCTCAAGGTGTTATTGCACAAAGTTATTCTAAACCGTACCCACACCTAAGATTGATTCGCTCGCAGCTTACTGAAACCGCACTTTCAATTGATTCAAATATTACTTTGGTTCATTATTTTTGTTTTACAATACTCGTATCTAATATAATATTATGTTATTATTTTAGCTTTTTTTCTATTTGTATTGTATTTATATATGTATTTTTTATAATTAAGCAGAGGCACAAGCAAGCACTGTGAACACGACAGGTTGTGGATTCGATTCCCACTCGAGGAATTGAAATTATTCCCTAGGGGACTGGAAGTGTTTTAAAGGGAACGTAGTACGTTAAAACCAGATTCCTAGGTTTCCTTTGCCTACCCAATGCTATGTGTGGATACAGTGTGAAACTGTTTTATATTTTTAAGTCATATTTATAACTAGTATTTACATATAAAATTTTAAACGACTTTTGCTGTTCTACATTGCAGTATTAATTGTTTACAAATCTCAATATTCAAATTCAATTCAGGTCAAGAGTAAGAATAACGCAACGAAGCTTATAAACCATTACGTGTTTATTCAATTTTTACTTTATTTTCTATGTATGACGTAATTTGCACTCAACCTTTTCTATTTCCAATTAGAACCGTACAAATGTATATGTATATATGTATATGTGAGATGTAAAGAAGGAAGTTTAAACAAATATTCTCACGTATGTAATAGATGGTAGCCGCATCAAGAGAATACGTGACGTTCATATTTCGTACGTGTTGCACCCACAATATTCACTCGGTCGAACTAACATTTAATTATATTTACTTTAAAATATTACTTTTGTTTTAAAAATATAGAAAATTATAGATATTGTTTTCTAGTATAACCTTAATCCATATTAATTTTAAAGAAAACAATATTTATTAGTAAAAAATGAAGTTAAGTATTTTGCAGATTGGTTTAATATAAAATTACTGATCTGTATAGATAGTGAACGAACTAAAATAAATAATAAATATTTTCTTATCTTTTCCTAGGCAACTTCTTGAAAATATATTTTATAAGTTTTTGCACTATTATTGTGTGAACACAGAGACATTTAAAATGCAAGCCAAATTTATTGCTAAGTAATCTTAGATTGGACGCCTAAAGTGATGCTTATTATTCCACGATCGTCCATAAGCCATTGTCGGAATGCGCCTAGAATAATAAACTGAAATATAAAACGATATGGCTACTTTCTAGCAGTTCCCGAACACAGATGTGTATGTATGTATGTTCGATTTTTTGTAACGTAAAATAATATTTACGAAAAAATGTAAATTGTAATTATTTTGCAACTGTTTATTAAGAGTATGCAAAATATATATTAAATATTAACTAGATTTCAGTATAATAATTGTATCCCGCAAACAGCAGGATAGACAGAAGAAACATAGTGTTAAGACATTCCGTTCTTCATGTCTTCGCTCTGGTGTCCAGGCAAAGCACGGCGTTAAGATCCGCTACTCAACACGCAATGCTTCTAGAATTCTACGAAACATACGTACGGAGATAGGCAATTGCATCGTTGTGTATATGAGAAACACGTTTATAACATGTAAATAAAACATAATATTAATATTACGATAAAATAACTTTGCCAGATCGACAATTGGTGTGCGCTGACATCAGCGGAACACCCGCAAGGTCGATTCAAAAACCTATATAATATTATATTATGTATATACACATTTGTAGAAGTAATATTTAGTAAAGAAAAACGAAAAAATTAAATAATATAAGTTTGCTCGTGTCCAAATAAAACAACTTATACACAATAAATTATGATAAGGATCTGGTAAGTACTCGTAATAAAAATATGAATATACTGTAAAAATTATGCTTAATATATTTATTTAATTTATACAAAATATTACGTTATCTTTATTTTTAAATGAAAACAATACATTAAAACAATAAAAAATACAAATAGCCCTGCGGCGTTAAGTTTCAATTTTTTATGTCTCGAAGAAATCGGCAGAAAATGGGGAGCGAAGTGTCTTAACACTAAGTCTACCCTACTTAAAAGAAGTTTTCAAAGAAAGAAGGGTTCAGGCTGTATCCTGAATGTATCAGGATACAGCCTGAACCCGATTTGCTTGCATTATATTGCGGCATTATAATGAAAGAAGGCATATAAAACGATATCTATATATATAAAATCGAAAGGTCACTCACTCATCACGAAACTTCAGAAACTACAAATGCTAGGAGTCTCAAATTTTGCATGGACGTCACTTATAGGACGTAGATACTCATGGAGACAGAAATTAATAATAACGTTCACGCAGACGAAGCCACGGGTGAGCCGCTAGTTTACCTATATAATCTTTACCTTTCGTATTTGAAATATCTCTTAACATCCCATACCTCGTACAATTAGTAGAATATATAAACTTGTAACGTAATAACGTTGTTTCAGCACACGGTTTCAAGATAACAATAGAAATTTTATCTATGAATAGGAAGAAACTGAGCTCTCTGTCATTCGACTAGGACCTCTCGCCCACATTTAACATAATTATATGAAAAGGTCACAATGTCAGAGTCGCTCGAGCTTATATTATATTTACTTTTATTCGAATACGAGTGACCTATGCGTGGGACGAGCGGTATGTTAAATATATGTAAAACATTTACAGTCCATTGGTACGAGCAAAATTGGAAATTGGAAACGAATGAACAGTGAAACGTGGTATTTAATATGTTTAATTGGCCGCCATATTTATGCAATCTCCTTATGCAATTTGAATATTCACCTGAAAAATTTAAAGGGAATAAATAATATAATAAATTAATTTTTAACAAAAAGAAAAACCGACTTCTAACAACGAACTAAAAAGTGAAAAATAATATTACAAAGATTTAATAATTTTGAAGTCGGTGCCAAGTAAAACAAACAGGCTTAGTAATTAGATATTGTAGTAAGGTTGTGTATATAAAATCTTTGTAAAATTATTTTTATCAAAATCGGTTCACCCAGTCAAAAGTTATAAGGTTAAAAATTAAGTTTAATATTCGTTAGTTTGGCCTTTCTGTTCTATTGTGTAAATAAATATGCGCATCTTTTATACAACCTTCACCTTTTCATCTTCACTGTGTTCCATACCGGTTGAGTCATTTCAAAATCTGCCAACTTGTTTCTCGATTTTATTTGCTTTACGTATTTTTATCCTTTAACAGGATATACTCATAGTTGCTTAAAACTAGTTACTATTAAATATTTCTTTAGTTTCACTTTTAATTATATTATAAACTAGCGGCCCGCTCGCGGTTTCACCCGCGTGAACTATGTTATTATTAACTTTTGTCTCCATGACTACGTCCTAGTGACGTCTATGCAAAATTTGAGACTCCTAGCATTTGTTGTAACGAAGTTTCATACAATTTTTCGACCCCAAAAACAACCCCTTAGAAGTGGAATATTACAAATTCCCGTCTTAGCGAGCACCTACGTCTTATAAATAACTCCTATGCAAAATTTGAAATTCCTAGCACATGTAGTTTCTGAGATTTCGTGACTAGTGAGTGACCTTTCGATTTTATATATATAGATTATTATTAATTTTTGTCTCCATGACTACGTCCTAGTGACGTCTATGCAAAATTTGAGACTCCTAGCATTTGTTGTAACGAATTTTTATACAATTTTTCGACCCCAAAAACAACCCCTTAGAAGTGGAATATTACAAATTCCCGTCTTAGCGAGCACCTACGTCCTATAAATAACTCCTATGCAAAATTTGAAATTCCTAGCACATGTAGTTTCTAAGATTTCGTGATGAGTGAGTGACCTTTCGATTTTATATATATAGATGTATATATACAAATTACCTACGTATTATGTTATTTTTAGCTATGATTAATATTCGTTTTATTTTGATGTAGATAGTGAGTAATTGTTCTAAAGTCGTGTTAATTATTATACTTAGAGCTTATACATTTTAAAAATATCTGCTTCACGCTGTATTTCTCACAGAGCAGGGCAAGCAAAAACCTAGTGTTAAGACACTCCCTTCCCCCCCACTTTCCGCTGAATTTAGAGTAAATTTAAATTTCTATATCGACATCAAGTTGTATTCCAAAATTACCAATAAACAAATATACATATAATCATAATGTAAAATAACAAAACTTTACTTCCACAACGCGAAACCTCCAGTTGTATTTCCATACAAACAGACCCTCACTCCAGATGGAAACCATAAAAATCATTACTGGACTCAAAGCGACCGAGTGTCAACTGGCTGCAAGTAATTTGTACAAAGTAAACAATGAAGGTGCCCAACAATAGTTTTGTCCGCCACCAAAGCTAGTGGACGAGAGACGAGGAACGAACAGAAATTAAACACAAAAGTCCTGTAAACGTAAAAGTGAAGATTTCTCGCTTCACAAAAACACGCGTTTCGTTTTGGGCGTCGGCGTCGGTCTCGTTAGTCCCATTCAGGCATCCGCGGACTTTAGAAAGGCCTTTTTGCTCATTCTTCTGTTGCTTTTATTAAAGCCCTACGCGTCCATCGGTGGTGCCTTTTAATATTATGGTGGTGCTTTTTTTAGCATTGCCTAATGAATACATCACGTACGAACAAAATAGGTTTTGGAATAGTTAGTTTAAGAACAGAAAACGTAATATAGAAGTAGTACTATTCAGTAGTACTATACAGCTTCACGCTGTATCCCGCACACAGCAGGATATGCAGATAGAACCTAGTGTTAAGACAATTAGTTCCCCCCTTTCCGCCGAATTTTTCGAAGTAATGCGTGTAAAGTGGCAAAACTCAACACCGGGTTTTTTGCCGTAGTGTCAGAGCGAAGAAATGAGTAATAATTAATTTCCTCGTGTGGGGATCGAATCCACAACCAGTCACATTTACAATTGAACTTTGTGCCTGAATGCCTCGACTCTCCTCTTAATTAAAGGCCTTTAATAAATATTATATAGTGTTTTTTTAGCAATGCCTAATGAATACAACACGAACGAACTAAAATACGCTATAGAACAGTTAGTTGGTAAAAAACAGAAAATTTTATATACAAGTAGCAATCACAGTATTATTAAATTTCACAGTTACTACTGAAATGAGATGACTGTCGGGCTTAGTGGTTAGTGTAATATAAATGCGAAACAGGTTTGCCTTCGCTAAACGTTTAAGATACCTACATCCTCCAGAATGGAATTTTAAACATGTAACGTACTTGAGTTTAGCGGCAGTTTCTAATACTTATAATATGAATTTATAGTAAAAACTAATATTTATTCTTTTACAAATTAATTACATTAGTAATAAAAATAAACTTAAACATATACGTATGATTGTAACCACGACGGTTGTAGGTTCGATTTTCACTCGAGTGAGTGAATTATTATTTATTAATGTTTTCATTCTACGTTGAATTCCGTTACTTAATAATCAAATGGTTCACCACCTTTTTTGTATTTGGTCATAGTCGGCTTAAGTCCCATTGTTATTTTTATATTCCATATGCCTTACTTCCTTTCGACGAAAAATTTCAGATATCAAAGGAAATTTAAACAAATAAATACGTTTATTGTATTCTAAATTATTATTTGATTCAATTCATTCAAAATTTTCTAATTCTAAATAAGCATTTTAAGCGTGACTCATAATTCCAGGTAGATTTTTAACAGTGTAACGAATTAACACAATACATCTCGGGAACAGCTAATGGCTTAGCGGTGAACAGGTACAGTAAATTATTACCCATACAAATTATGTTCTTGGAATAGATATAGCGATGCAACTTCCAAAAAAATTAATAATATTTTAGTGTATATATATTACTTAAAAAATAAATAATCATACTTTATCTATTCGCATTGTTTATTTAATTATATGATTATGTTTTTATGGTGTAGAGGCAAAGCGTGGTGTTAAGTTCCACCACTCAACACGTAATGCCTCCAGAATTTTGCGAAAAATGGGGAACGGAGTGTCTTAACAGTAAGTTCCCTCTGCCTACCCTGCTTTTTGCGGGATACAGCGTGAAACAAACAAAAAAGTATTACTTTAGTACTGAAATTATCTCTTTAGAGCAGCTGAGTGGGTTTTTACATTACGACCTTTAACATATAACACGTCTGTCATAAATTCCAATACCGTGACTCACAAACAAGGTTTCCATGAGTCATCATAATATCTAAATAAAATATATAAAGTACTATACAATTTTTGCTATTAATTAATTAATTAATAGGATATTTTATTTCTTATTTTTTTTATTTGGAACTTATCGTGGTCTGTGAAGATTAATAAAAACGATAAGCGAATGCATTATTCTCTGCACTCTCTTAAACGACTATAACATTTTTTACCGACTCTCTACTCTCCTTCCGCCACAGTTAGAATCCACTGATGTTTGCTATTCTGATGCTAATGAGGAGATTCTCGACAAACTTGACCGACTTCAAAACATGTATATTCGTTTTATCTTCGACTTACACAAATTTGACCTCATATCGAATTTTCGCCGACAACATTTTTTATTATTAATAGAAATAGCTTCCTAGCGGGCACTTTCTAAGATTTTTTTAAACATTTTAAAATTATCCTCCCTTCCTTATTTGGGGGAACGTTTTCTATTGGTACTTCTATGTGACAGACCTGTAAGCTCCTGCGTCACTCTTGGAAAGCTTGAGTTCACTTTATTTAAAAATTCTTTCTATTAAAAACCTGTCGCATTTTATACTGGTTGGCAATCCGTCTCTTAACATTTTCGAGAAGAGATTAAAACAATGTTTTCTTAACCATAATTAAAACCTTTAATATTTCGCGTTTCCTTTCCTTTATTATAAGTTTTCTGTAGATATATAGATATAGAAATATATAGATATAAAAATTATACAGCAAGTTATTAAATACATAGTTTATTCCACCCAATATAAGAAAACAGTGTCATAACATGGGAAATGCTAGGTGTCATTGAACTAACCGCTGTGGTGACGTTTTCACTTTTACCATAAAAATTCAATTCCGCAGTACTTGAACAGCAGGAAAATAAGTGGAAAAACGCTTACGTGATATTAGAATAACGCGGATGTTAACACCGTATGCCTTATAACACTATACTCAACAAATAGAAATCTTTAAAAACGAAAATATATATTATATAATTTCTTGAATATATAGCCGTCGTTCTTGAATATAGTGGGACAAGAGTGTGACTGTAACGCGGCGGTTGTGGGTTCGAACCCCACTCGAGGAAATTAAATATTTATTTACATTTATATTTTTATTACTTCGCTCTGGTGTCGGGGTAAAGAGCGGCGTTGGGTTCCGTCTTTCAACACGCAATGCCTCCAGAATTCGGTAGAAAGTGGGGTACGGAGTGTCTTAACAGTAGGTTTCCTCTGCCTACCCTGTTGTGTGCGTGGTACAGCGTGAATATGACTTTTTTTTAAATAGTAAAATTTATCTATCAATTATACATAGAATAAATACACATAAATATATTATACATAGCAAGTTATAATTTGAAACGAACATTATTTTCCAGATAAATATGATGAAATAACATTATTTTGCATATAAAATAAAAATAAAGTATGTTTTAATATTTACATTAAAACGCAAACCCGTTCAAAAGGATATGTTTATTTTTTATTATAAAAACCACACTATGATGTTTCAAAGAACCAAATATAAATACTGTGAACTAAAATAAGCTAAAGACTATATGTTATAATTTTTTACTTTTATTAATTGAAATTTTTTATAAAGTAGCTATTATGATTTTTTTTCTTGCTATATACCGCACGTAGCAGGATAGGCAGAGGAAGCCTAATGTTAAGACTCTCCACTTCGCACTTTCCGCTGAATTCTGGGGACATTGAGTGTTGAGTGGCGGAACTCAACGCCGCGCTTTTGTCTCGACACTAGAGGGAAGAAATATTAAATATTTAATTTCCTCAAATAGGAATCGAACCTATAACGTGTTGCGTATTGTGAAACTATACCACGTCTGGCCTCTTATGATTTTCGACTTTTAATTAATAGACACTGGTGTATAACAATTAATTTATGAATTCATTAGACAATTGGTTTTGCGTGAACTGTTGTTAATTGGAAATTTGCCACATTAAGTTTCAAAATAATTCAATAACACGAGGTATTACAAATTAATTATTCAAGTTTTATAATATTCTATAGTTGTATGTCTAAATATTTGATATACAATTTCAGGGAAGTCGTGGCACAGGGAGACCAGCACGTGACTTGAAATGTGACAAATTGTGCGTTTGAAACCCACTCTAGAAAGTGAAATATTTAAAATGTTCATTTCTTCCCTCTGGAATCGAGGCTAAGGGCGGCGTTAAGCTCCGCCATTCAACGCGCAATAACTCCAGAATTCGGCGGAAAATAGAGAACAAAGTGTCCTAACACTAGGTACCCTCTAAATACCCTGCTGTGTACTAGAAAAAGCATGAAGCAAACCCATATCCAAAGTGAGGCATCAGATTGGCCAATTGCTATTAGTGTCATGTTCGCCAGCGGCAAGCGGCAAGAACTCAATGCGTAAACCAAGTAACGGTGCTAGTTCAACGGACGGTATGTAGTACTACTAATAATAATATTTCCATCTGTGCTGCAAAAGGAAGCCAGATAGTCGCCACTCGCTCCATATGCTGTCCTTTTATATAACAGGAAGACAGGAAGTCAGTGACTATATATGAAGCCTCAATGATGTTCAGTTCTTCTGTTTTAATTTATTTTTTCTTTGTAAATACCGCCTTGTAGAATATTCTAGATTAGGTTTTTGTGGGACAAGGGCATTCAAAACTAGTAAAAGAAAATTAAAAGTAAAACTTCGCATTAGGTGACCGCAAAATTATTCATACGTGAGTGTAAAATGGATTTCGGTGTTACCAGTACAATGACATTCTAAAATGACAATGAACTTTATTATCTGTGCAAAACTTTCGTTTCTTAACAAATGTCTATTTAACTTTTTACCTTTAAACCATTAATTAGTAGCAAAGTTAATTATCGTTTTTGACACAAAGTTATACCATTTTAATGAAGTTTAAGTAGAATTACTATTCAATATTTTTGTAAATAACCCTTTGTTCTATTTAATAATGGTACGTTTACAACTAACTTTCGAGTTCTATACAATGTAAATCGTTAATTGGTTCATTCTGTCAATATTTGCAATATTAGTAAGTACAGTACAGCCTATATAGCGTACTTTTAAAAAAGTAATTCCGCCAAACTTCATTTAAAATTAACTTATAAATTTACATACAAGACGACAGTAAAAATCGTTAAAGAATCTGTTTTAGTCCCTATTCACCTCCAATATTTTATTATAAAAGAACGTACTACGGCAAGGTAAGGTAAGGTATAGCCGTAAACCCGCCGAAACAACGAAGCCTTACACAATATAAGCATGAAATATTAAAAATCGTGTTCAACGACTAGAAATACTGCTAAGAGCAAGACTTACACAACTAGTTGTGGACTGTTGACTTCCCATTTTCTAACGAGATTTTTTACCTCAGAACAGGCAAGTCTTATAAGAGTTGACCTTCTTTAAAGATTCAAGATTCAGTGGTAAACATTTAATACTATAAACATTTTTTTTTACTTTCACGTATTTAACAGAGTAAACAGAGGGAACCTGGGAACCTAGTGTTAAGACACGTTCCCATCAAGACACTTTAATTTCCCACTTTCCACGGAACTCATGAGACACTGCGTGTTAAATGGCAGAAATCATCGATTGCCGCATTTTGCCTCGTCACCTGACCGAAGTAATATAAATATTCCATATTTAATTTCCGCAAGTGGAAATCGAACCAAATTCATATTTAAATTATAACGCTCAATACCTTAGAGAACGAAAAAAATACTGTATCAATATATCTAAAATAATTGAAATTCTAGGGCTAAATTGGAAAAATCGTCTACTGACCGAGTAAATTCCGTAAACTCGTGTTTCAGCCTTTGCCTTACTGCGGTAACATCTACTTAGCCCGACGTTCGCCCTTCCCAATGTAATTACTTGCTAAGTACGTTAAGCCTCTCGACCTTACGAATGGGTATTAAGTTTATTATTGGACTTAAAACTATTTACACGCCGTCTGGCGCATTCGATTCCCGCCCGATGGAAAAAATGTTATTTATTACATATTTCATTTCATTAACACGCAATGCCTCGAAAATTCTGTGGATAGTACGAAACGGAGAGTCTTAACTCTACGTTCCCTCTGCCTATCCAGCTAGCTACGCAAAAAAACGATTTAGTATAATCTATTTTTGAAACATTTTAAACAAACTTGCAGAAGCACCTTTGAACGTACCTACTAACCGTTGACATTCAACCATGTATAATATTTCTTTTCATTCGTGACAAAACTCTTTTCACTTCGAAATTGTATATGAATATGGAAGACGCGTCGAACCCCATACCTGGTGGGGATTGAAAATGGTGGTAACTGTAAAACAGTCAACGTACGAGCGACACTGACAATGAGGTGTTCCGTATTAGGTGTTCACGCGTCCGTCACGTAGATATGTGGACGACTTCAATGGATCAAAGCACGTACGGTGCTGTGCTAACTTTCTACCTCATCATCACAAACGATTCGCAAATAGAGAACGAAAGCGGTTTTAATTATTTTTTTTCCTTTTCTTTCACTTCTCTTTGCTTTTAGAGTAAAGGAAAGAATGAAACGTCGCGACGTGTTTACCAACCGAAGTTGCAAACAAAAATTAATATTTATACGGAAGATTTAAATAGTACTTAAATTTAATTTTTCTTCCGAAATATCGCAATATCGTTCGTGTAATGAATGGCCTAATATGGTAATTAAGAAGAAGTAATTATGGTCCTACAATCTTATACCATCTTACCGTGGTTATGGCATCTAATGCAGTGGTAATGTTATTTGAACTAGTTTCCGCAATTTTGTGATCAAATAGCGTGAAAATTTATATTAACTCTGTCCTACTTTTCTTTTCAACGTTTTTATTAAGAGATTAAATAAATGAAGTAAATTAGTGCGACATCTATATTAATAAGAACAATTTAAATTATGAGTTAGTATATAATATCGATATATAACTATTATATATTTATTCTTTGGTCTAATACTGTATGTTAACGTATAGTGCCGTCTCGCGTCTTAAAGTAAGCGACAAGAATTTTAAAAAATAAATTAACATATATTAGGGAATCAGAGTTGACATTTTAAAGATTGTCGCTAAATTTGACGATTTTTAGAAGAAAAAACCGATATTCTGATATATAATATCTATAAATATATATTATTAGTGATATTTAGCAGATTTTTTAAATAATAGCTATATTTCATTATGGCTTACCTTTATTTAACCTTACCTTACCTTGGCTTACCTTTAATTACAATTTACTTAATTTAAAGGTAGTTTGTTATTAAATTGTAATAACATTTTTATGAGACTATTTTATACACTTAAACTCATGTTATTGATGAAAAATCCCAAGCAAAACCACAAAGTACTTACGTATTAAAAATAAAATATTCATATTACATTATAAACATAATTTACGCTACGCATCTCTAGGTACCTCTATGATAATGTACCTACAAAATAAAAAAAACAAGGAAAATTACGTTACAAACTGAGGTTTATATTATTTTTTATAGTCCAATAAAATTCACAATACAATAAACGTTCCCATATATCTGATTTTCTGCAAGAGTATCCCAATCCGCATTAATAACGATATCCATATTCCATATTTATCTTTCCAGGTAAATGGTTTTTCGATTGCCGAAGGGACGTCGGATATCCGATTTGCGTACTCAGCCAGTATTGGCATGTTTAAACATGTTAAATAAAGAAAGAGTGAAGCCTCTCACTTTCCTCGAATTACATCTTAAATTTAAAGCCACGTGTGTGATGTGAAAGTGCATACAATAAGCAATTCTCACCGTCCGTCCGTTCCACAAGCATTGGCTTCGTACTATCGGTATTGATTGTCCGGAACACTACTCGACTTTCTCATTAACATCGTTGTATGAAATCCGTATACCGAGGCCGATAGGGTCGGTCGTTAAGAGATAAATATCATAAAAAAATAGTTTTAATATTAAAAGTATATAATTTATAAAACACATAAAAAACATTTTAAATAACTATTTTAATATTTGTTTTTATTTTAAAACTTTAAATAATAATATTTGCTTCAGAATAACTTTACTAAAACATTGACATACATATATAAAATCGAAAGGTCACTCATTCATCACGAAATCTCAGAAACTACATGTGCTAGGACATCTCAAATTTTGCATAGGAGTTACTTATAGGACGTAGGTGCTCGCTAAGACGGGAATTTGCAATATTCGACTTCTAAGGGGTTGTTTTTGGGGTTACTACAAATGCTAGGAGTTTCAAATTTTGCATGGACATCACTTATAGGACGTAGGTACTTATGGAGACAGAAATTAATAATAACATAGTTCACGCAGGCGAAGCTCACGCAGGCATATATATGAATATCGAAAAGCTCTGTGAAATTGCAAACCGACCAAAACAAAGCTTAGCGTTAGGTTAGGCACGACTATGTCGCTATTGAGCGGAATGTGAAGAAGGGGCTTATGTCGCCTTTGAAATGTGGCAGGTATTGGAGGAAAACCCTTTTCCTCTTTTATGCAAACTCTCATTTTTTCTTTCTTCATATGTGACTGTAATAAATGATCATAATTATGATGTAATTCTCTCTCTCTCTCTTATTTATTTTATAAAAAATGTAGTAGTAGAGATTAAATTCACTTTACCTTCCCATTTCTTAACCTTTTTTCCTGAGAAATTTGGTATTATAAACGCTTAAACTGTAACACAATAAACTATCCAGTTTACCTGCAACAAATTGATCTATAAAAATGCCCCAAATTTTTCTCTACGGTTATTATTTGGGAAATATTGGGCACGAAATCGAAAATTATTATCATTTGTGTTTTAATACAAGTAAAATGAAATAAAATAAAGGCAGTTCTACGGTATGCAATTGGTGGCATGCTTCCAGCAACTGTATTTATTGAGCGGTGAATTCTTGTTGTCTACGTATTATGTGGGTTTGCATACAATAAAACATAGCCGATATCTAGGTCTTTAGTGCGGACATTGAAATGAGTGAAGTCGCACTGTACTGTACTGTACTGTATTTTTAGAAAGAAAATTAAAAGATTGTTATACAATTTACAATTAAATCGAATAAATATCTACTACATAAAATAAATATCTATCTATAAATCTACTTAAAAAAACTATATTTAATATATATTCAGTTGTGGTGCAGAGGTCAAAGTGTGCGACTGTAGACGCAAAGTGTTGTCGGTTCGATTCCCACTCGAGACCATGAAATATTTAATATTTTCATTTCTTCGCTCTGGGTGTCGACGCAAAGAGTGGCTTTCAATTCCGCCACTCAACAAGCAAGGCCTCTAGAATTCGGCGAAAAGTGGGAACGGAAGTATCTGAACGGCGCACGGAGTGTCTTAACACCAGTTTCACAGGCTCCCTCTACCTTCTTTAATTCTATGAGTAAATATCTATTGCATACACAGCTTACAGCTAAAAAAATATTAACTTAGAGAATTAAATAATATTTTTTTCCATTTTAAATCCTAAAAAAGTACCTTTCCGCTGCGATAATCACCCAAAATCTAAGACGAGATAATAAAAACTTCAATCAAGTTAGCTATCAAAAACTGGACAAACTACCAAACTGTTGCTTTCACAATTTACGCAATCGTTTACTAACGTTGTTATCTTTGAATTGGCAGTCGAAGCCAAAGCCACGACGCGTCCGAAAGAACTGTTATTTACTAAGAAATATATTCACTCTTCGTAACGGTTATTTTACTAGTACTTTAATAAACATATGATTTTCGTCTAACGTTTATTAATATTCAGGACAACGTAATCTAGAATCCCGTTGAAACCTGTCCTTGTATGTTTAATAGCGGAAACGATTGACACACATTCCAATTTTCAACCAGTTATTTAATTCATATTGGGAGTACGATATCATTTTCTTATAGGTTATTGCACTGTGGATTCTAAATTAAGTTATTGAATTATTATTTAAAATTGAAATTATTATATTTGCTAGTAAAATGTTAGTTTTTATTTTTTTATACGAGTGGTAAGACATCCCCTCATTTGAGGAAATGAATTATTATTTATTAATAATTTCATTTCTACGCTCTGGCACCAAAGCAAAATCCTGGTGTTGAGTTCCACCACTAAACACGCAATGTCTCGAAGAATTCGGCGGAAAATGCAGAAAGGAGTGTCTTAGCACTAGGCTTCCTCTGTCTGCTTTGATTTTTGAATGATTAATATAACATTTTACATAATTTATTGAAAAATCAAGGATATTTTATGTTTTAAAAATAACATTAACAATGAAAGTTGCTTTAAAGTTTTCAAGGTGAAATGCTTTTTACAAAATATAATTATATATAGGTAATATAATTAGTTGCCTCCCACAGCTGTCATTTTATTGACTTAACGAGAATTGAATATCTGACACTAGGTTCCCTTGGTCCCCTGCCATGTGCGGAATACAGCGTGAACCTTAGAAAAATTGTGTACATATGATAATGTAAAAAAAGACAGAAACAATAATAACCTGAAAGGATTTTTTGCATGTTTATAATTATGTTAATCTTCGTTTATTATCGCGGAAACGGAAATATACGTTTTTCTTATATGACGCCTATTTAAAGGTTAAAGAATGATAAATCTTCATATTATGAGTTAAGAAATAAGTATTTTTTTTTTAAATTTTATTAATTATTAAAATTGCAAAATATTACTAATTTTGTTACATACATATAAGTATATTTGTATTCGAAAATAAATTAGAATTCATTAGAAATGATTGTTTGCCAGAATAGTCTAACGACTCTAATGGATTGTTTGTACTAGAGGACTTATCTAATGATTTTGTTTTGACCAATTGTATACTTTTCCCAAACGTTAGCATTCTAGTTTGATTATAAATAGTCCTCAACCCCTTTGTAACATTAGTTCTAGTTAAGTTCCTTCTGATCTCCGAACATTACACTACATTACTTATCTGATACACGAAACCCAATTGACTAGGCACATGTGTAAATAAAAAGCGAACTTAAATCGTCCATTGAACAAAAACGGGAAAAATGTTATCTCCATTTGCCTTGCATTAATTTAAAAGCGTGAGAGATTACAGGTGTTTCTAAACATTTAGTGTGCAATAATATAGAATAAGGAGGTCACTTTTGAGCAATATTCTCATTATGACAATGGTCAATTAAAAATTACACCTCGTACTAATTTTTGTATGTACTGTAACGGGAATTACGAGAAATATCTATTTATATATGTATTTATAAAAAATGTATCACAACTATTCAAACGCACTATTGTTTTTCTTAAAATTAACTATATTTATTCTAATAATTAACAATGCGAAAGTTAAAATTATTCTACTAACTTTAATAGTTACGTATATTACATAAACAAATATTTATAATATTTTCATTTATGTCAGCTTTGTTCGTGTCTTACTATAATTGGGCTGTAAAACATTACGAGATATAGGAAATAAAAGCTACGATAGAGGCACTTCCTAATGATTCGTCATGTCTCTTATATGCCCTCGTGGCCTCTTCTCACGGTGTATGAGAATTGCCTCTATTGTCTTCTAATAGTGTGCTTCAACACTATTTCACGGAGTTGCGGATATTTTTAATTTTTACAACTTTTCCCACAAATACTATTTTTTTCTTTTATATTTATAGTATTTTTAATTTTTTAGATTTAATTTTTTTTATTTAGTATCATAAAGATTTTAAGAAAAATTTATATTACTGGTTGGCTGAATTTGTTCAATTCATTAAAAAAATCCATTTTTTTTAAACTTGGTATGGTATAGTTCTTTGATTATGATGTTCCAATTTTCAAAACTTACTCCCGCCATATTATAATAACGTGCCGCGCTTTTGACAATTGACATTTTGATAATCTATATATATAAAAGGACTTGTCCTCACTGACTGAGGTAAGACGCACGCACAGCCGTAACCGCTGTTGATACAAACGTGGAATTTGGACAGATGTTTACTTTTGTAATCTGGACATCCACTAAGAAGGGATTTTGAAAAATTTCAATCCGAAAGGGGTGAAATAGGGGTTGAAAGTTTGTATGGAAAAAAAATTAAATCGGCACCGATTCTTATAAAATTTGAAATTCAGACTCTTAAAAGTATTTAATTGAACACGTGTTTCATGGTTTTCTAGAATTCTTCCCCTAAGGGTGCAAATAAGGGGTTGAAAGTTTGTATAGAATTTTATTTAATCGGCACCAATTTTTATAAAATTTGAAATTCAGACTCTTAAAAGTATTTAATTGAACATGTGTTTCATGGTTTTCTAGAATTCACCCCCTATGAGTGCCAATAAGGGGTTAAAAGTTTGTATGGAAAAATCTATAAATCGCCACCGATTTTTATAAAATTTGAAATTTAGACTCTTAAAAATATTTCATTGAACACATGTTTCATGGTTTATTAGAATTCACCCCTAATTACGCAAGCGAAGCTGCGCACGTCCGCTAGTCTATATATATAAAAGGACTTGTCCTCACTGACTGAGGTAAGACGCACGCACAGCCGTAACCGTTGGTGGTAGAAACGTTAAATTTGGACAAAAGTTTACTTTCGTAATCTGGACATCCACTAAGAAGGGATTTTGAAAAATTTTAACCCTAAAGGGGTGAAATAGGGGTTCAAAGTTTGTATGGAAAAAAATTTAAATCGGCATCGATTTTTATAAAATTTGAAATTTAGATTTTTAAAAGTATTTAATTGAACACGTGTTTCATCGTTTTCTAGAATTCTCCCCCTAAGGGTGCAAATAAGGGGTTGAAAGTTTGTATAGGTTTTTTTTTAATCGTCACCAATTTTTAAAAAATTTGAAATTCAGACTCTTAAACGTATATAATTAAACACATGTCTCATGGTTTTCTAGAATTCACCCCCTAAGGGTGCAAATAAGGGTTTGAAAGTTTGTATGGAAAAATCTTTAAATCGCCACCGATTTTTATAAAATTTGAAATTTAGACTCTTAAAAATATTTCATTGAACACATGTTTCGTGGTTTATTAGAATTCACCCCTAAATAAGCTAGCGAAGCTGCGCGCGTCCGCTAGTAAACTATAAGCATACATTATGTATATTTTTATCGTGAAAAAGGTTTTTTTTTTAATAAAGTGTAAATTTCTGAATTTTAAACTAAGAATTTAAAATAAACTTTACTACTTAAACTACTTTTTAGAATTCAATGTAAATATGCTAAAGCTAAATTTATAGAGATATCTACCTTTATAATTTAATATACAATTCTGTATAGCAAAAACATCTCCAACACAAATATAAGGTCATTTAACAAAAAGAAAATTTCTATTAAATAGCATTACCTATTTTTTACATAACGTCCGTTTATTAAATATCTATGATATACAACTTCCTTTGTTACGAAACGTTTTGCACTTAAATATCTGAGAAAAACTACAGTTGTAATTATCATTTATCGAAGTTTGACGTCGACTGTATAGCGAGCTTCCTGTATTTCCATAATTATCTTTCGCTATTGCAAAAATAAACAATTTAATCTAAACTAATAATATTATATTAGTTTGCATCCTTATAAAATGACTCATTACGGCCAAGGGTGAATATTTAATTTAGAAACATAAAAATCATTATAAATAGTTGAGAAAATGATTGTTTTAAAAGTATTTAAGAAGAGTATGAAGTATATATATAAAGTATAAAATTGAAGAAAATTAAAATATAAAATTAAAATTGAATTTCTACATTGAAGATTAAAAGATGTCATAATTATTTACATTTTTAAATAAGACATTATTACATATTTTAGAAAGTACTTTTCAGAAATACATAAAAAAACAGTAAATGAATATATTTAACAAAATACACAGATAACCAGCGAGCAGATTTTCCATTAAAATTATATAAGTATTTCTATTATTTTTCAAGCTATCTAAATGTGTAATATGAAAGAGGATTTATAAATAAAATTATTTTCTTTCTGTTACGTACCAAAGCGAAGCTAAGATGGGTCTCTAATAAGAAAATAATATTCTTTAATATTTATATAGGCTGGTACACTAACCTAGAAAACCTAAAGATTTTCAAAGAAAAAAGTATCTTTACATTAGTTGCCTTGTTAACGCTTATAATGTCATGGAAGATATTTAAAAAAAAAGTATCTAGTAGTTTTTATTCTACATAAATGGTAAAAATAGGTTACTTGATACATAAAAATACATTGAGTTAGAAAATGGAAATATCTGTTACATGTAAAATGTTTCTAAAAATCTTTATAAATGCACGTGCATTTTAGCCTCAATATTTTGTGTGAAAATGTTAATGTTAGAATGCTATATAATATTTATTTTAAATATTCACCTCCTATTGTAGGTAACATATGGAATAGAAACCTAAATACTTGAAAATAAAAAAAATATATATATTATCATTTAGAATCCGTCGTGGCGCGGGGATATTTATTTACGTTTATTTTTCCATTTCGCTCTGGTGTCGAGGTAAAGCACGGCGTTGAGTTCTGCCAATCAACACGCAACGCCTCCAGAATTCGGCAGAAAGTGAGGAACGGAATGTCTTAACACCGGGTACCCTTTGCCTACCCTGCTGCAGGATACAGCGTGAAGCTGATTCATTTATTTTATTATCATTATTAAAATAACTTTTAGTGACTAACTATTAGTGACACGCAACAGTCCAAGCACAATAGTACATTAAGAAAACCTCCCTCGTTCCAAGTTGGGTAAGCCACCTAATGAATTCTGCTTCTTTAAAAGCCCATTAGCAACGTACGTGACTGCGAAATGTTCGCAAATGTTTTATTTTAAGTACAAATTTCCCTAAGTCTTACGAGCTATTGTTTTAGAAGGGCGATTAATTGCCTGTTGGCTTCACGCTGTAACCCGCACGCAGAGGGAATCTGGTGTTAAGTAAGATTAAGATAAGATAAATCACTCAGTTTTCCTAATTTTCTAACCAGGTTAACTAAAAATTGCAAAGCTTGTGTTGATGAATGAAGTTCATATTTCTCATTTCTTACATTTTTTAAATATTATTCCACACTTAGGACAGTTTCCAAGAGGCACAGGTTAATATCCCGCTACATTAAAATTTTTATACATTTTCTTAATAAATATTAATATTTCTCACTTACACGAACACGAATAAATAAAAATACTTCAATTCAATTGGGATAAAAATTCCACTACAAATAACATTAAAGTTTCACAAAATAAACTTGGATAGAAACCCGCTTAATTACGAAACCCAAAATGGTACGTTTATTGTGCCTCCATTGAACTTCGTGTAGAGACAAATTGCTATAGGGTACCTAATCTTTACGTAAGGTTAATTGGTGTTCAAAGTAACAAGTGTACACGAATTGACTGTAAAACATATTTTTATTACTTCACAGGAATGTTTATATTATATGTACATAAATTATTTATTAATAGTATTATTTCAAAATCTATGTAATCGTCCTTTAAGCTTTAAATCATGTATTAATTAATTCATATTCATGTATTACTTAATACAAGCATATTTAACTAAATAATTTCTCTTAATATGTCATTAATTATAATGAATTTATAATAAGATAGTTATTATAATAGTTCATTTATTCTAATTGTTTACCGAAGCTTTTCCTTTAGTGTTACTACAGTATTATAATAACAAGGTATCTACTACATTTCTTTAAACAAGAAATAAATAAAAACCAAGGCAAGTGGGAGTCGGATTCAGGCACGAAAGGTTCCGTGCGATTATGTATTGAAACGGTTCACGTTCACGTTTGTTGTATGGTAGCACCCCTTAAATATTGATATTATCCTGCTTTTTAATATTTATTGTTATAGCAGCAAAGAAATAACCTGTGAAAATTTCCACTCTTTTACTATTACGGTTCGTGAGATACAGCCTGGTGACCGATAGACAGATAGCGGAGTCTTAGTAATAGAGTCCCATTTTTCTTTGTCCGGTCCTTTTAGTGCGGAACCCTAAAAAGAATAAAATACTTAATTAAACATTTCTTTTCCTACGAGGCACTTATGTATTTCTGGTCAAAGGAGTGATTCATTTATAAATAATTAATATATACTTTTCTTTTATTGCAGAGCCACGATGTTGATAAGGTGTCGGGCGGCACTGGGTGTCGTCGCACTAGTCTTACTCGTCTCGCCCGCTTTGTCAGAGGTATGTATTATAATATTAATAAATAAATTTTAAATAACATTCTTAAGCATAGATTTTCGTTTTATTAATTATAATTTACAAAAAGGTAATTTAATTATTTCATCAACATATGAATTTTGAATTTCAATTCTACGCATAAAACTAAATACGAAAGTTTCATACAAAATCCAGAACTATGTCGAAATTATTCGCTGTAACCCCAAACTTCCAC
>JAEBDU010011194.1:0-15592 GCA_016802625.1 Heliconius numata
GGATATCAAACGACTGCAACATTAACGGTAACCTTAGATTACATTTCGCCCGACTCCACTTTCAGGGGCCCCCCCCCCCCCCCCTCTATTCTGTCTATTGTTGTACACTTTTTAGTTTGCGAACCGACAGATTGGGCAATTGACAGTAGATTTTGTTTATAAATAAAAGAAAGTTGAATAAATCTGATGCTCTGGTTGACTTGGTCTGACGTGATAAAATAATTGAATTCAATTTTGTATAGAAAATAGAAAAAAATCTTCAATTGGAAAATATAAAATCGATATATTGGGATCAATAAAAATAAAAGTATCTATAAAATAAATTAAAAATAAAAATATCCCAATATCTGGACATAAAAGATCATAGGAATTTGTTTTTTCCCATTTTCATGTTTACTTATAGAAAATAATACTGCTAATACTAGCAACATATAAACCAAAATGCACAAAAAATTACAATAGTTACAGATGCAATTTCATAAAAACTAAGGAAGCACTACTATCATAATACATTCATACGACACCGTGTAGTTATTTCTAGTACTTGAAGCAAAGGTGTTTTCAGCAGAACAAAACGCGAAGTGAGCGTACCAACTAGACCGTGAACAGATCGTAACTACGTCCGGACGCGCCGAAACCTGCGCACGCGCATCTAAATATATACGTCCGGCTGCCATCGAGCACTATTAACGTTGTAAATCAGAAAACCTGGATGAATGAACACGCGAGGTAACTTTAAAAATATACTTATGAATAGTTGAGTGAATTGAATTAATTAAATCAATAAAAATCTTAATGATTATAATAATTATATTTAATTAAATTAATAATTAATTATGTAAATTGAATTTCTTAAAAAAATCCTTTAGTGAAGAACAAAAAATAATAGAATAAAGAGAGTTGCGTCATAGCAACAAAACATTGAAATTCTAACTTTCAACCACTACCAGCTCGGCTAGCTGTATTTCTGTTCCGCCGCGCTGTTAATTGTAATAGACAATTATCATCACTTAAGTGAGTGGCACTTGAGAAAGAGTAATTCTAGCTTCGTTATTTAACACACATAAATATACTTGCTATAGACTTGCCTCCATCACGTTTTATATAAAAGTATTTATATGTATACACAATATAAATATGAATGAATGAAAATGAATTCTTTAGGTCTTCAGCTCAACGCTTAACCCGCATAGCGAGTTGGCAAAGAGAACGTAGGAACAAGACACTTCATTCTTCCAATTTCACTAAAGTTTGAGATGCTGAAGGGCTGATTTTTTTAGGTTCCCGCTGTACTTTGTACGTAGCGGGGTCGACAGAGGGAACCTGGGAACCCAGTGTTAAGATACTCCGTTCTCATTATGACACCTCTGATAATATCAATAAATTTCATAGAGTACGTAGCCTTATGCCATAAAAAATAATAAAAAAACATACCTAGTGGTGTGTATCATCCCATGTAAACGTGAAGCTCTGTTGATATTCACTTTGTATAGGTCGAAGTAAAATTTTTGTTTCCAATTTTAACTAATAACACATTAATTGACGTAAGAGTAAGTATAAAAATATTTATCAAATATTAATTTGTACTAATATTGTAGGTTAAGAGCACTTTCATATCACTAAATTTTCGTTCGTTGATCTAAATTTAAAAAAACCCACTCTTTTGTGTCAATTTGGTATACAAAAAAAACGTTACCATATCAAACATGCATAATAAACAAAAAAAACAACTTAGCAACAGAAACAATGGTTTATAGAAATTTTATCCCTATAAATATGAAACATGCGGGTACCAATAAGGAACCTGATAATTTTATTATTATAACAAAAGACCCACTATTTATACTGTTAAATAAAATATATTATTTTCCCCTTTTGACGTAAATCCTAGCTTTGCTATCTCTCTTGGCTGAGTCACACGCTGACTGGCAACCACTTGTTTTGTTCTTTGTATTGTATTTGAATTGCTCTGTTTCAATGTGCAGAGAAGGATCGTTGACTTTTAATGAATCAATTTATCTTGAGATTTAGCGTAGAAAATCGAAAAACATACATTTTATATTAAAAAGAACCGGTCAAGTTCCAAAATATAATAGAAAAATTAGCATTTCTTTGTATTTGCAAGCATTAATGCTGATACTAAACTAAATCCATAATTAAACTGACAATTAATTCACGTTAATTAGTAGAACCCCAATCGTGCAATAAGTGCTTAGAAAACATAAATAAATTTGCAACGAAGTGATTCAGTCATCGAAATGGCGACGACCGACAGCGGGATCAAGAGTATGTATGTAATTCCATTTACAGTGGAAACGGTACCAGATAAATTCTAAATTGATATAAAAAGAAGCCTTACAGCAATTAAACCTAGCGCCATATCCTTCTAGAGAAAATCAAAATGATTTATTTTTCTTATCTTTAAGTGATATGGAATTGCAATTAATATTACAGTAAAGTTTATGGGTTTTAAAAATCTATGTTTAATACCATATTGTTAAGAAGTATTCCATTGCCTTCATAACTGAAAGTCGCCGTCTGTATAAACAGTAAAAATGGTCAAGGTAAATCAGTTTAGACTTCTAGTAGTAGCGGTGACATTTTGTATATTTCACAAAAAAAAACATATAAAAACGTGCGTAGATAAAATGTGATTACAATGCAAAATTATAACTTTAATCTTATAATAAGTCTTTAATCAATTTTCGTAAGTATAAAATAAATTGCAATAATAATTAAATAGTGATATTCTAATAATATTTTCTTTAAGGGTATAAAGTATCTTTTGGTATCGTTACAAGCGAGACGGCCCGCATACTCTCAGGAGTCAGGATAACCACAAACGAATGACCGCACTGGCAAACTGGTTCCAGTGTACTATTATTATTAAGGGCTCGTGCCAATATACGGGGCAAGGCGTCAAACACAATGCACCAAATACAAAGCTTAAGAACAAGTTAAAATACTCTTAGTTAATCGAAACACTATATATACCAAAAGGACACAAAAGAAGATGCCTCAAAAAACACACACTGGATTCTTCATATACATTAGTTTGTAATGTCCAATATTTTCATGCACAGAACACATCCATTGATAAGGCACTGATTATAACTAAATTATAAAAGTTTAAAAAGTATTATTATTAAAATAAATTCAATAGTTGAGCGTAACGAACTGTCTGCACGGGTCGGCCATGCACGGAGCCGGCAACTTGCAAACTGTTCCGTTTCGTTTCGAACGTTCAACGGACACGCGGACGGCGGTCGCCCTCCCTCTCCGTCTCCCTCACCGGTCGAGAATAAGCAGCGTGTGAAAGAGACGGCTGCTGTTCACTCGCTACAGTCTTCTTATCGCAGGATAAACTTTACAGCGACGTGAATACTTTCCGATTCCGTACATAGGTCTGAGTGAAACGGAACGATAATATTTTTTGTGTATTTGGCACTTGGCAGGATTTTTTCTGTCAATGTCGAAGTTGAAGTCACTTTTGGACTTCTATTTTCGATATCAATATCGGACTTCAACGCGACATTTTGCTTCACGGCAATCGAGCCTTTATTCATAAAAAAGCTGGTTTATAACCTTTTTTAGTGTGAAACTGATTTTTAATGCCTTTTTAAATTATGAGATAATTCTTCATAATTTTAATTTAGAAATAGTTTACTATATAAATAATTTTAAAGCATTTTTAAGAAACAAATAATTATGTTAACTGCAATAAAACAATCGGAGTAAGAACGTATAAAAGCCCTATCATAGCTACTCACCTACAATTGTGTGAAGTGTGCAACCGTACATCAGCGTTGGCCTCAATTCCGGCATTATCTAAAAAGATCTTGAATCGATCATATCGCATATCGTGAATGACGTCCCGAAACCTACTTATAGTGTACAAACTTACCACTTTTCTGGTATGTGGGCCAACCATAATATTTTCCATATGGCGGCACTATACAATAAAATTTTATAATTAAACAAGTATTTTCAGTATGTGTGCTTCGATGATAAGTTTTATTAAATGAACACTGAATGTGCAATAAAATTTATTGATAGTGAGAAATAATAAATACGATAATTATTTAAAAAAAAGATATCGATGCAATTTTTAATAAAAAATATGACAATTTAAAACGCATTCAATAAATCAATTTTTTAAAAGTTATCAGTACACCTAAATCATATAAATACCTTAAAGTAGATAAAGGCACCAATAAATCAGCTGGCAATTTGAAATTAACAAAACAAAAGGCATTTTGAAATAGTAGTAAAGTGCTATTACTTCCAAAAACGGTATACGCAATACATAACGATTTATTTCAATAGAATAAAAAGAACGGTTAATATGTAAGGATAATGGATTGTGTTGTAATACTTATTGACTCTCGCAAAGCGTAAAGCAATATCTAATTATATAATGACGCTATGTGGAGAGTAAGAAAGAATAAAAAAATATATTAGTAGAATAAATTTAGTACAAATTATTATTATTGTCAGCTTCACGCTTTATCCTGCACGTAACAGGGTATACTGAGATAACTTAGAGTTAAATCACTCCATTCTCATCGCCGAATTCAAGACATAGAGTGTAGAGTGGCGGATATCAACGTCCCACTTTGCCTTAACAGAGAAGGGGAAATGAAAATTAATTTCACCAAGTAGGGACAAACCCACAACCATCGTATTTACAGCAAGATGTCGTGCCACTGCGCCACAATGACTTCAATCGTATAAATAAGTTGACATTACTATTTTTGAGGATCGATTTCAATAACAATTAATATTGAAAAAATAGCTTCACATTCAAATACAAAACACAGCCTAGAACGGCTGAGAAAACAAAGCGTTGCATAAGATAAACGTATCTTAAGGAAATGAAAATGACAAAGAAACAAAGAAAAACATACCTGTAATTGGTTCGTGGATGTCTGTTGACTTTCTCTATAGAGCAAATATAGGAAGTTATAAGCGAAGATAATTATGCTTTAGAGTCGTTGCTATATTTGTATACTTATTTCAGTCATCTTCATGACCTATTCTTCAAAGAAGTCTTTTAACATAAATATATAAAAATATATATTTATAGTTTTTTAATTAAACATAAATCCAATGGAAACTCCAGATACTATCTTTTTTTCTGTTAAAATTATACTTATCTACCTATCATCCTACCCGACCATTGCAAAACAATAAAACATAATTATATATTGTAGTTGAAAAGGTCATCTCAACATATATCTTTTGGTACCATCTCATCTAAGACAATAGCCGAAGGGTTCGAACATTGTCGTTTTTTGTTTCAAAGAATGACCTGACACAAAAGGTCCACGACATTTAGTTCTTCAAAAGATTGATGCTCGAGACGAATCTGGATCGTTCACAATGCTCTGAACTGATTTAGGAAAGATGTACCAACTTTCTCTTGGCCCTTGGGTACAAAGCGCCAAACTGTTATAGCATTTCTCTTTAAATCTATACATTAAGCTGTCGAACCAGGGCTATGTATGTGACCAAATAACATGAAGTAAGATGAATGCGCGCGTATATATAGGTAGAGTTTAGATTACAGTAGGATAGGAAATGAAGTCGACAGGCAGACTTCATAGTGTAACTAGAGTTAGGGTCTACATACAAAAGAAAAGCCCAAAACTTAAGGGCAGTTCTTCGTGATAATTGGGGTTTCCATTTCATTTAATTAAATACTTTAACACAGAGATGAAGATTCAAAAATATCGTAGTACGTAGTAGTACCAAGGCAAGACTAATAGTTTTTTTATTTTTTCTAGTTAAAAACACTTTGCAACTGATTGAGTGCAAAATATGATACTTATAAAGATATTTCTGAAGATATTTGTCCAATACGACTTCCTGGTCGCCATCGACCAGAGTCGATCACACTTTGATTATTATAAGCATCTAAACATAATGGTAACACAAAACAACTATCCTTCCTTAAGCAGTGCAATCGGTTCTATCTCTCTTCATTTTATATCGAGATACAATTACTCTTCGCTTCCCTGTGTTGAGTGCGTTGCGTGGGCGCACTTCCGTCTCGTTTGGCAGCTGATAGTCAGTTCTTTTAATTGGCATTAATATATATGCCAAAAACAATGTTTCTATATAAAAATAGTGTTACTAAGAGGAAAATACTAAAACCTCATAAAGTTGTAAGTAGCTCATTGAACTTGTATGAGATCATTCAATTGGCTGAGAGTAATTCATAATATTTTTGGCTATTTTCCAACGTCTAGAGTAAAACTAGCATCGAAATATATTTTCAAACCAACATTTTTCAATATGTATGTAATATTTCAAAATACTTTATCGTATTTTCCCTTATGATGGGAAAACACAATTAAGCTTTAGATAAACGTATCTGCTATGCAATTGTATTACCGCCTGCGTGCACCCACGTGCGATGATTCTGTTACTTAATGGAGAAGGATAATTAATGAATTCATTGTAAAAAAATTGTAAAATCACCTGAGAAACAACATTCTGTTGAAATTGTAGATTAGGGTAAAATAACTCTAATGATGCATACTCGTATCGTGTATAAAAACAATACATTAATTATCCAATAAATAATTAAAATTGAGAAACTAGCCCCTTTATCTATAGTAGTAGTTTAATTTTTCAACTATTTAATTTAAAAATAAAACGACTATTTTAGAAAGTAGTACGCGCTATTTCTTTCAATATCCGTTTTAGTTTGAATAGACAAACTTGAAGTGAACAATACAAGGCACCATAGGAAATCCATTCTCCCCGAGGCGGTGTCGCGTAATTCCTCGTGGATGCAGCGAGCCGTGTCTAACGTGGGTGTTCTGCATGCTGATGCAAGACTATGGCGTGGAATACTATATTTTATCATATCATTACTTAATCGAAATTGCCTTTGGATTAAACAACTCTCAAGCTCACTTCACAATAAGCTTTAACGTTAGCTAGCATATATAAGTATAAATATTAATTTTCTAATATAATTCATTAAAAGAATATTTCATATACCTTTTTACTTATAAACGGCGAAATTTGATGATGTAAATAATTTACAATCTTTGATTATATGAAAATAAAATTAATTATAGACAAGATCGTATCAATAGAACACTACGAACGTCGTAGAATTTTACGAAAACTCAATGATAATAAGTGATGCATATAAAAAATATGTCAACGAAGATAATTTTATGGATAATAATAATTTAAACCCAAATTCTTTAATAAACTCCTAAGCAAAATTAACAAATTTTTACCTATATAAGTTTATGTAAATTTTTAAGACAACCAAAACAAATACACTCATATATTAATACACCAATTACATTAAACGTCCGGCGATAAACGCAGCGGATAAAGATAAACATTAGTGTTACCGTTAACCCAGGATTTGCGACTTAGTTAGTTTGGACCGTTTGTGTTTCCGTTAACACTGAGCTCGGGCCTCGGTTACTCTATTGGCTTCTGTTCCACCATAGAATAGATATCGTACGATACTAATAACAGGACTTCCACTGTGGTTAAGTAATCGGACATACATACATAAAATACATTACAAGACGGCTTTCTCTTTGGAAATGTGTATTTGTTATATGCATTCAACGATATTCTGGTAAAATGTCAACATCAGTGGCTGTGACATGATTGTAAAAATCAAATAAAAAAATCATCTTCACACTGTATCCCGCACACAGCATGGTAGGCAGAGGGAACCTAGTGTTAAGACACTCCATTCCCCACTTTCTGCTGAATTCTGGAGGCATTGCGTTTTGAGTAGCAGAACTCAACGCCGAGTTTTGCTTCGATACCAGAGCGAAGAAATGGGAAAATAAACGTAAATAAAAATTTGTGGGATCGAACCCACAACCGGTGCACACTCACACCCTTATGCCACTGCGCCACGACAGCCTCAGGACATGATTGTTTTTTTATATTTTTTATAATTTAACTTTTTTTTTTAGTTTTGGTTGAATTTTAAAACTTTTATATATACTAGGGGTGAACGATAATAAAAATCGATTTTTATTGTTAGACATGTGTCTATTTGTATATAATATAAAGATCAATCATGCATGGAGCCCACCTGGCACATAAAAATGAATGTTTGCGTGTTATTAACTTAAGTTCAAATATAAATGTACCTGTATATAATTTGAATTATTTTTAATAAATTAGGTGACTTTTTGGGGTTCCGTACCTCAAAAGAAAGAAAAAATGGGACCGTTATAGAATCACTTTATTATTTGTCCGCCCGTCTGTCAAGATCATTTATTTTGAGGTCTTGTAGAGGTACAAAGCTGAAATTAATATCTATTATCTAGGTCTACGATATCTCGGAGTACCTACAGACATAGTGCTAGGAGTCTATATGTATAGGGTACGCAGTCGACCTACAATTTTGAAATTTGGCACATAGTTTACATAATATATAATTCGGCCTTAGTAACGTTATCTAATATCTTACAAATCGGGAAAGTAGGTATGATTTTCAATAAATGCTGATAAATTGAAGATGAGATAAAGTACAAAATAATGAAGATCTTAATACGTATTATGAAACAAAACAAAAGCGACACAACAATGACGTTATATACTATACGAACATAATATAATATAATACAATATAATCTTATCTTAAAATTCATCGATAACAATAACCTTAACAATAAAGACCAGTCACAATATGCTTATTGTTCTGTAATTATAACGTCACCTTAATACAGTTTACTTTGCAAGATAAAGATAATTCTAAGACACTAAAATAATAAGGCATAGAGTTTTATTCTGTTCTGATGTTCAAAGTCAAGCGACAATATGCACTTTTGTAATTTTACAATGAGATGTTACGTAGAGTTTTATGTTACATTCTTGACTGAAATTGGAACCAAGTCATAATAAGTTCGAAATCCCAAAAACATACCATATAGGTATTCAATTACTATTTTCAATACTATTTTCAACAAAGCTCTCCATCTCTAATGGTGGAGAACTCGTTCTGATGGAACATACGAATTTTAGTGATGGAAATGAAAGAAATAAATAAAAACGTAATATCAAAAAATAATAAAACATATTTGACAAATTATTATCAGCAAATGCTTAGAAAACTTATTAAGTCACAATTCATCATCATCATCTCATATGTTTATTTACAGTAGATTCACATATTCATGAGTTTAATTATATTGTAAATTCGCAAAGCTAGGACGTTCTAAGCTGCTTGAAGCTCAAAGGCGAGGCGTGGTACATCCATCCATCACGCAACAGCTCGATCAGCATGAATTATTATCGCACATGTTATTTATTGAACCCCTCAACGTGTAACTGTTTGGTTTCTCTTGTCGCATTCTCGAATGGAGAGACAAATTAGATTATAAAGTTCTGTTATGTTATATTATGTTGATATTTACATTATATTTAAGGAATTTCAATATTTTCTAGGTGCATGCCGCAAGTCGCTCCATACTTTAATTTTTTATTGATTTGATCAAATACTTTTATATCAACATTAATTTTTAAAATTTTTCTAGCTAACTAGCTGATTTTTCAAGCATTTATTCACATTTTCCGTGGTGAACTCCCATAGGATAGGCAAACGGAACCTAGTGTTAAGACACTCGGTTGCCTTGAATGGCGGAACTCAACAACCCACAACCATCGCGTTTATAGTCATAATCTTGTGCCAATGCCTCAACGACCTCTCTCTTTAGCCTCTTTTTTTAATATAACAAAAGTAGAAAAAAAAAACACAAAAAAATACCAACAGAGATAATGAGTATACGTGATTTAAGTCACAACAGTCGTCACGTTCCAAGCTGGCAAACGCAACAGTTGGCAGTTTATACGCTCGTGAGGTTCATGGGGGTCATGTGGAGCTAGCTTTGTAAGCTGGCTCACAAATTGCGTGGCTACGTTACCAATATTATTCTTAAATCACTAGCTACTACTGACACGAAATTATCTAATTTATAATGAAATTACGAGGCCAGTCGTTGCCCAGGGGCACGAAGTTTGACTGTAAATGTAACAGGTTATGGCTTCGATCCCTACTCGAGGAAATATTTATTTAAATGTATATTTCCATTTCTTCATTTTAGTGTCGAGGCAGAGCGCCACGTTGAGTTCCACCACTCAACATGCAAGCAAGAAGGGAGTCTCTTAACACTAGGTTCTCTCTGCCTACCCTATTGTGTGCAGGATACAGCGTGAACCCGAATTATTTTTATTAACGAAATTAGCTATTAGACAAAAATCAACATATCTAATAAGACACACGTAAGACCTAGCACCACCACCACCACGGATCGAGGAACTGCAACGACCAGCTGGAAAGTTGGGGCGTGGCAAATCATTATAAACTATCACCGAACGCGGAATACTTGCATAAAGCAATACCCATGCGTCCATTACGAGCGTGCCGAATTAAGGTATCATTAATAACTAGGAAACAGTAAATTGTGTAAGAGAGCCCTACATTTAGACGGCTATCTTATTTGAGAACCAATATAATATGGTTGCTGCGTTGTTAAACAAATTGAGTTTAAATGCTGGGAGTGAAACGTTTCTCCGATTATAGTAGATCGTAGTAACTAAAAGATTGATGTGAATTATTAGAGTAAGTCCGTCCATTAAAAATTTAACATAAATACATAACAAATATAAAGTTCAAAAAAATTGGTACGTATGGGGTTGCCAATATCTATTTCTCTAAATCTCTTTTTTAGTAACAAATATAGTAAATAATTTGAAATACTTTAAGATTTATATTAATTAAGTCATTTCCCTGCACATTTACCTGGATTTATATATTAAAATGAATACATCAAATCTAAATACATCGACACAAGAAATAACAAAACCATAAAACGAAATCGCCACCACATCTCAAACTATTTCTAAGAAAACGTGTTTGCATATCAATTTATAGAAATTAAGATAAATCAGACCCAGTTATGATAGTAAGTAGACGTGACGACGTGACGATAAAACTTTAAGCTTACACTAATGTGAATAGAAGGCTGGGATAAACTTTGTAGTGGTCCAAGCTTACTGGTATTTATGCTTTTCATGGTCATTAGCGATGTGTTTAAAAAGTAATAAATTCGATTAATAGTTGACTATAATAGTTTCACTTAATATTATTTTATTCATACATTTACATGGTTTATTATATATCTTACGTTTGTATCAAGATTTAGAGAATATTACAGAAAATTAACACGTTTCCTTCTTCCGCTATAATATGTTACTTTTGTTCTATACTAAATCGAGGGTAATGGTTGTAAAAGCGACAGGTTATGGTTTCGATTCCCACCCTGTGGTGTCGAGGCTAAGCGCGGAGTTGAGTTTCACTACTCATTACGAAAATGCCTTGAGAATTCGGCGGAAAATGGGAAGGTTCCCTCTGCCTTATCCTGCTATGTGCGGAACACAGCGTGAAACTGTTCTTTTAAGTAAGTATAAGATATAATTGAATGATTTACCATAAGACATTAATTAAATAATTTCATAAATTACCTACCAGTAAGACAACCGTGCATTAACAATCAAACAAAGAGAACCCGAGTGTAGCACACACATAGTGATTACCTCAACAGCCTTAATTATAACGGTGACCTAAAACCAACGACGCAGAACCGGGTGACATATGCGCGTGCGCATCACGCAGTAATGATTCTAACGGAAAATCGCCTACTGTTGGTCAATACTAAATATTATTCAGGTCGTGGCGATGAAAGTCTAATATTAAAGAGAAATATTAAAGAGTATGAATTAGAAGATTTAATATTGAAGAGTAATCACTAATTTCCGTTTTAAAATGAACTAATAGATATTGATATTTATAATAATAATTCAAAAATTGTTAGCTGATGCCTGTGGAATTCAAAAGAAGTATGAATTTATCAAATTATGAATAATAAAACAAAAAACCCATTCTATATATAATAATGTTATGTGAACAAATAAGGAAATATATATTTACAATAAATATAGGTACATTAAATAAAGTTAATGAAAAACTGTTTTTTCATCATTCATTTATTCTACTACACACATTTTACGCATTATACGTTGTAGGGAGAGATTTTTTATGCTAAAAACAACGTACTCTCTTTCTCTCTCTCTCTCTTCTCTCAAAAAAACATTGTTCAATTATACCTAAACAGAACATTGGACTAAAAAAAATATCGATTCTTATGCGGTTTCCACTAAAGAACAAAGTTATTTACAAAGAACTTTTATGTAAATAATAAGAAAATCCAAAAAGCCTAACACTAGTCTATATATAAAACGGTGGCAACGACCAATATAATATACTCAAACCGGAACTAATAATTCTCAATCAACAAAATAACGATAACTCGCCAATGCAAATTAATGGTTGACAGGATGTACGAACAATGACTTAGACACCGGATATTAAGATCAAAAAGAGTTTAACCTCGCGACGTTACTTGTTAAACAAAAAACATAATTGAAATGGGAAATTTAAAAAGGAAATAAAATATTTATTTATAATAAATATAAATAAATATTTGATTTCTTTATTTTATTTCATTTCTTCTCTCTGGTGTCGAGGCAAAGCGCGGCGTTGAGTTCCGCCATTCAACACGCAATGCCTCTAGAATTCGACGGAAAGTGGGTAACGAAGTGTCTTAACACTAGGTTCCCTCTGCCTACCCTGCTGTGTGCTGGATACAGCGTGAAGCTGATTTAATAAAAAAAAAATCTACTTACTTTAAGAGTCGACTTATCATATGTAATTACTTTTTCATTAAAATTCAAACCAAATACATCAATTAGGCTTAATTAACTAATATATGTATGTAGAGATGTTGAATTTTTTTGATTAAATTTCTTACTCGCATGCATTCCGCGGGTGTTTTACAAACATGCCGGACCGGAACCATCGTTCATGTCGTTAAAAATGATTGATATTAAACTATCTGTAACTTTCAACGATTTCTGTTACTTTTTAATGCAAAAAAAAATTAATAACATTATTAATTTAAACGATATTTAATAATTTATCGCGTGTTTTTAAAAGAGTGAAAAGAAATTGCTTGGTATTTATTTTATTTAATTTACTTTCAAAAATATTTACGACTATGTAATGTCTGTATAAAATAATCTGTATAAAATTTGGCCAATTTGCCTTAGTATTGGAAATAAATAAAATCAACAGCTCACTGCACATATAGCAGGTGTCACTCCGTTCCCAATTTTTCGTTGAACTTTTTGAGGCATTGTATGTCTCAACGGGCTTTTGCGTCCACCACCACTGAGTTGGCACCACCAGAGCAAAGAAATTAAAATAGTAATTGATAATTCTTTCCCTCGAGTGGAGATCGAACTCACAACCCTCGTGGCCCTGCTCCACAATGGCCTCAATGCCCTCAATTATTAATAATAAGTACAATATTAACCATAAACAATTCTCAGTGAGTAAGAAATAAAAATAAACTCTTATATTTTAAGAGCACGGCGTACAGCGTGTGAAATTATTGGAAATACAATAAGCAGTTATACACTCGAGGAAAATGAAAACACTCAAAACCAAAACAAGAAACTTAGAGAAATAATCGTTGGCTTGTAAAGAATGGTCGGCGATATGAGATTGTAAAAGGGGGCAGTCAAAACAATTCAGGGCGCGGTGGAACCGTGTCTAGAATCTAGATTTTATTAAATCAAACGTCCGGTACGATAATATCTATAGGAGTAAATGAATTGGCCCTTTGCGTTCAAACGTAAAGAAGTATTTGTATTTTTAATGTAAATAAATCATAAATGTCGTATATTAAATATATTATATATTCTTAATCTTTATATATAAAAATATATTCCAAATACTTTGTAGTAAATTTTTGAATAATAATATAAGCTTACCTTCCTTAGAACTCTACACACAGAATAAACCAGAGTTCAATTATTAATTACACACTTACAACTATCGGCAAAGTGAAAATCATTAAAGTTCTGTACCTACTATAAATTATCATTATAGCATCATAATGATTCGTGACGCCTTCGAGCCATCAGAGCCGGTTATTGTCCATAATTCTATATGCAATTATACGTCAATTTGACCGAGCCCGGTGATTACGCGAACTTTCCGGGAGCGCGTGCGGTGTTTAATTACGTAATACGGCCAGCTTTGAATTATGCTCGGACTAATATAGATCACGATAGCGACACGAAAGCCTGCCTCGATTTATGACTGCTGGCGATAATGGTGGCGCGAGATAAAACAACACCAGCACTGTATTTAATGGTTTGTTATAAGCAACTGATATGAATTGGTTTTTGTTTGATATGAAAGGAAAATGTTTCATAGTAAAAAATACTTTCAAAGAATTTATAAAATTGATATGTTTGAAATAAAAAAAAATGCAAAATCTTCTATTTCTTTAACTCACAAGTAGGTTTAATTACAATTTTTTATTTACCTTGTCTTATTGAAACATAAAGACTATAATTGCGATATATTTCAATTGTTTCGAACGGAGTGTCTTAGCACTAAGTGCTCACTGCCAACCCCGCTATGTGTGGAATACTGCGTGAAGTGATTAAATCCTTGTACAAAAGCTTCATCATTACCCATTTCAATCGTTGATGAAATAGAAGAATATCATGAAAGTATGTGACTTATCCCATATTTTCTATTATATTTTTAAAAGGAGCAACCGTACAAAAACATAAAATGAGAACGTTATTTTTGCATGTCATCTATTCAAAACTACGATATGCACTGTTAAATTTCTATAGAGATAGATAGTTATCAAATGACCTGCATTCAGCTTCTAATATGACATACAAAATGAGAGGAAATCAATATATTATACTAGCGGCCCTCCCGCGGCTTTGCCTGCGTGAACTATGTTATTATTAATTTCTGTCTCCATGACTACCTACATCCTATAAGTGACGTCTGTATAAACTTTGAGACTCCTAGCACTTATAGTAACGAAGTTTCATACAAACTATTAACCCCCAAAACCACCCCTTAAGAAGTCGAATACTGCAAATTCCCGTCTTAGCGAGCACCTACGTCCTCCAGTAACTCCTATGCAAAATTTGAGATTCCTATCACATGTAGTTTCTGAGATTTCGTGATGAGTGAGTGAGTGAATGAGTGACCTTTCGATTTTATATATATAGAAGATAGATAGATATGATATACTTACAGTTGCCATAGTGATGTAAAAACGTGCTTATATTATCGGATTAGTGAGGGGCGACTGAATAAACAATTCATTGGAGAAATCGATATTCGATACGATAACGCGAGCTGCAACCACCCTCTTAATAAAATCAATATACCTAGTATATATTAGCAGTATTACAATGTAATATAAATAATTATTCAAAATATATGGTTTTTATAAATTTTTAACTGCGATTACAACTTTTCAATTTAAATAGAGATAGTGTGGCATTGCATGTTGAGTTACAATACTCCAGATTTGGCGAAAAGTGGGGATTGGAAGTGTTTTAATGAGAACAGAATGTCTTAACACTAGATCCTAGGTTCCCTTTGCCTACCCTGCTATTTGTGGGATAGAGCGTAAAGCTAAAAATAAAAAAAAAA
>JAEBDU010011200.1:0-10125 GCA_016802625.1 Heliconius numata
CCTGGGACGAGTCCACGACGGCGGCGCTGCACGCGCGCGGGCCCGCGGCCGAGCGCGCCGCCGAGCCCGCAGCCTGCGCCGACCCGCCCGCACCGCTCTCGCTGGCCGCCATCGAGCTGGCCGCGCCGACGCCGCTGCTGCCGCTGCCCACGCTCTCCTTCAGCGCCGCGCAGGTGGCCACCGTCTGCGAGACGCTCGAGGAGAGCGGCGACGTGGAACGCCTGGCGCGCTTCCTCTGGTCGCTGCCCGTGGCGCACCCCAATGTGGCCGAGCTGGAGCGCTGCGAGGCCGTCCTGCGAGCGCGGGCCGTGGTTGCCTTCCACGCCGGCCGCCACCGAGAGCTCTACTCAATCCTCGAGCGACATCGGTTCCAGAGGTCCAGTCATGCGAAACTACAAGCTTTGTGGCTGGAGGCGCACTATCAGGAGGCCGAGCGCCTCCGCGGCCGCCCTCTCGGTCCGGTCGACAAATATCGTGTGCGGAAGAAGTTCCCCCTGCCGCGAACAATCTGGGACGGCGAGCAAAAGACACACTGTTTCAAAGAGAGGACGAGGTCGCTCCTGAGGGAATGGTACCTGCAAGATCCTTACCCGAACCCGACGAAGAAGCGGGAATTGGCCGCGGCTACAGGTCTGACGCCTACGCAGGTCGGCAATTGGTTCAAGAATCGGCGGCAGCGTGACAGAGCAGCCGCCGCCAAGAACCGCTCCGCCGTGCTCGGGCGAGGGTTCGCCTCCTCCTCCACCTACGACGAGGACTCCGCCGACTCGGAGATCAACGTGGACGAGGAGTAGCGCGCTCACAGACTGATAGTGTAAATATAGCGGTGATACGATGACTGCCGACGGACGGTTGACGGCGCCAGTAGCGAGTCACGGGCGAGTAGTCCGTGATGTGATAAGGCAATCTAAAGTTATTAGGTTTTTGTCGTTAAGTGTTGAACGAGTGCTTGAAGTTAAATCGGCATTGCTGCATGTTGCATCAGGTATGTACCACTTAGTGAAGCTCTCGGCCACCTCTCGACTGTCGACGTACAGCTTAGTTGCTTCTCGCGACGGATAAGGATCTGACAGGGTTCATTTAGATTTTACGTTATTTGGCATTATCTCAACCACGCAAAGAGAGTATTTATTAAATATATCGATTATTTATCTTAGATAAGTTTCTGTTGTATGCCTTCTGGACGCATTTACTCAAATTTTATGCTATCGATTTGAATTAAAAGGAATTTATTTATCATATCAATTTTACTTGTAATATAAGATTTGTAGATAGTTATGTTCGTGGTATAAAATTTTATATGATTGATATTAGAAGGTACCTGACGTATTCCTTCGATTGTAGTTGCAACTTTAGTCTTACACGATGCTGTTTAATTTATTATACAAAGATATGAACTGTTCTTTTAGATAGTGCTGTAAGAGATTACAATTTGTAAGCAGTTAGAACAAATAGGCCTAAAGAGAGTTTAGAAGCCGTTAGTATCTATGCACTAGTTACACTTGCTCTACCTCAGCCCTACTCAGTGGCGTAGCTAGGGAGGTGCGAGCGGTGCGGTCGCACCGGGCAACAAAAGGAAAGGGGCATTAAAGTCGACGATCACTTGTTTTTTTTTAGATCTTAGACCATTTTAAAGGGCATCAAAAGGAAAGGAGCATTAAAGTCGACGATCACTTAGTTTTTTTTTAGACCTTAGACCATTTTAAAGGGCATCAAGTCCCCTAAGCCGCACCGGGCAGCAAATACCCTAGCTACGTCACTGGCCCTACTTCATTTTATTTAGTTATATTTATTATTGTATATTTAGATATCATTTATTTTATATATATTGATATGCATTTTCCCTGTATAATGCAATTATTGTAGTATAAAAAATATTCAACTTAAAAGTAAATTAGTAAAGACTAATCTTATTAACTCTTTATCGCCAATTTGGGAACCCTGAGATAAAGATTTTTCGTTACAAAAGTTTTGAGCAAATTTTATAATTTGGATTTTTTTATATAAATATATACAAATATTACTATAAAAATAGTAAATACAACCAAATTGTAATAGACAAATAGTAGAGTCCTTAAAAATGAAAGCGTTCGTCCCAATACATAGTGCATACAAAGTAAATTTTAAATAACTAGTATTATTGTAGGTACTAGCAACACTGTAGCAGTGCAATCAACCTTTTATTATTAATTGTGTTCAGCCACGTCCTGCATTACAATTGCGTGGTCCCGCTCCACTACCTAACCCTATCACAATAACTAACATATCGTCGCTTCGACGGTGAAGAGAGTCAAGTCACATATTACAAATTTCGAGACAAAAACAAAAAAGTGAAAGTGGATGGTTAGGAAAAAATATAATTTTAATAAAAATTGTAATCCAACATAAGGCTATTAAAGTTTGAATTATAATGTATAAATAAATATTTACATTTCAGTCGATGCTAGCCTTATGTTAATGTTAGTATTTAATATTTTATTCTATGCTAGAATTAGTACGGTTAGTTATCAATCAAATTGTTGGATGTGAACTCCGTTTTGAGTGAAGACCTTCTCCATCAACCACCTTTCTGAGTACCATTAAGTTTATTCCCGCATTTTCATTTCATTCTCATTGGTCTGTCTGCCTTTGTTTCTCCTATAAGGTCCTTTCAATCGTGTGAGTTACATGGTCCAGCGTAGATCAGAGGAGCGTGACATGTAACCTCATATTATAAATCACAAAATAAATTATAGTCATATATTTTTTTTACTATTTCAAATTATTTTTTAATTGCCTCGAAATTTCTAATATGTGAGTTGACTCTCTTCACCACAAAATCTACGATATATTGGACTCATATTGATAAAATCGCTTATAACCCTACATGTATAATGTATATACCTACTTGGAAATACTGTGGTTTTCATAGCATTTATCCTATTAATATTAATTATTCATTAACATAACGCGAAAGGTCTGTCTCGCTATGAGAACGAAAACAAAACATTTTGCTGCTAAACGATGCACTTAGCGCATCGTTTAGCTGTATAATATAAAAAAAAGGATCTAAATTTGTTAATATTAAATTGAGTAGTTTTTTTTTCAACCGATACTCAAAGAATCTAGTAGAAATGCTTATAATTGAATATAATTATTCTAATTACAAGTTTTGAAATTATGTCCAAGTCCAAAACACGGAGGCTCCCTGTATCCCACTCCCATTCCCACTTATATGTGAACGTAATATGAAATAAATCAAGATTTTAATTCCCTTGCTCTATCTACATAAATTAACATGAGCTAGGTTGCAGTTAATAACCGTATCAATTAGCAATAATAGGTCATTATAACAGTAGGAACTATAATAGAATCATTTTTATAATTTTTAAACTTGTTTTCCTTCTTCACGTTTCAATACACTTCAAGATATTATTGTTGTTTTTTTAAATGGTGTAAGTACATGGCCAGCTTATAATTATTTAATTAATGTCTGTGAACCTAGTACTAGCGTATTTATTTTACGTTTCCGTATTCAATATTTTCTTAGATGATTTATACTCAAAACACTTCTAACAGAAAGTAAATGAACGTTGCACTTATCGGACGGTTATGGTTATGACCAGGCGGTTATATTCAACTCAGGGATCATTTTCACCAAAATCGGCTTAGTAGTTTTAGAATTCGAATTTAATGGTTTATTTGTTTTTAATAACTTTTTGCGACCAGTCGCGACGCAGGGGCACAAAAGGTGCGATGCGAAAAGTTGTGGGTTCGATTTCCTCTCGAGGAAATGGAATATGTATTTAATATTTTGATTTATTCGTTCTGGTTGTTACCAGAGCGGAGGTAAAAGCTCGGCGTTGAGCTCCGCCACTGAACACACAATGCTCCAGAATTGAGCGGAAAGTAGGAAACGGAAATGTCTTGATGGGAATGGATGTCTTAACACCAAATTCCCACGACGCTGTTCAATAAAACGCTATGAGATCATGTAGAGTGCAAGTACCTACGTTGTCTTTGTCTCATCGACTGGTTGACTTTACGCATAATAAAATAGTCATTTTATATACGCTGTAGAGATGTGAGGCCGTTACACGATAGTACTGGAATTTTTATTCACTTAAGGAATTGATATTATTTAAATTATATTAATTTTTCTGCTCTGGTAGGCAAAAAATATATATCTTGCAAATTGAGCGGAGAATGGTAACAAAGTGTCTTAACATTAGGTGTTACTTTTTAAAGGTATCTTGGTTATGTTTTTTTTTTGTTTGTGAAAGTTGGTAATAAAATTTTATTTGGACTAACTACCTATATATTTATTTTTAGGCTTCTTCATATTACTTCTTTTGTTAATTTTTTAATATATGTATCCATTCTCCTTCTAATTGATATAGAGACAATTGTTACCTACAAAACACTTTATACGTATCTTTAAATAAAATAGCAACCTTATATTTTTGGATTTATAAAAATAGAGTCGACATATTCAGTAAAAGTTAACTGCGAACAAACGACTTCATCAATTGCAAATAGGCAGACACCGGAACTATGGGAATTTCATAAAAACTCAAAACATCGCTACAACCCTAGTAAAATTATAACGTTTAATATCCGTTTAATTATGATTAAATAAAGAGAATTGAAAAGAATGTCTTCATCGGAGACACGTAGGTATGTCGTAGTCGTATACCTACGCCTTTTAGACGGCTAATTGTTATAGGGAATAGTTAAACTTTATGTAACTTTTATTGATATGCTAACAAATACTGTGTCAATGAATATTCATTTTCCTTCTTTGTTATTGAACCATTTATCCTGTCAGTGTTAATAATTATTACGAGGCCGGTCCCTAGTCATCATATGCAACGTAAAAAGCTCGTTATATACGTATATATACGTGCACAATATAAAACAATCAGAATATACAACGTTAACTGATAAGTTTTAGGAACAAGTGAAATAGAAAACTATTTTTTTCTTTTTTCCAAATGAACATCGTATAATAAGTTAAGTACTTATCCATTGATATATTACAATGATAGATATTTCTGTATCTATCATCTATATTTCTAATTTTGAAACAAAGACAAAAGCTCCTCTGCCCATTAAGACACAAGTCGCGCGGCTGGTATTCACCAGCAATCGAAAAATATGGAAAATCGATAAAATGCAACATTATTATGTTTAAGAGAAAATATGCTATTAGTGATGAGAATAGCTAATAAATACGTACTGGGATGAAAATAACCGGTCTCTAATTAATACTAACACTATGAAAAAGGAAATTCATACTGCATATGCATTCGTGAGTTCCGCCACTGAACACCCACACTGAGTGGGTTGGGCACTGGGTGGGTTTCGCTGGGTTCGAGAATTTACCGGAAAGTGGGGAACGGAGTGTCTTAACACTAAGTTTCCAAGTGTCGCCAAATAATAATAATATGCATAGCAGGTACACATATACAGTGTGTAAAAATAGCTCTGTCAAGGCTAAATCCTCCTTTTTTCACATCATGCTAGGGCAAGATTTTTTTTTAATTATTTGCTCTGAGTTGGAATTGAAGCTGTTATCTTCGCGTTTACTGTTCTAGTCTTCGTATATCTTCTTATATTTACAACGATAACTGAGTTTTGTTCGGGCCGGATCGATGAAAATATTTATACTAATTTATAGGTTTTCAATTGAAATGTATTATTTATTATCCTTCATTCCTAAGTATTTAGCTCTGTATTAAGGACTTTGCCGGTCGTTTAATTTGCATACAACAATATTGAATGGGAATACTTTTACATTCTAAGCAAAGTACGTAATACATTTTTTTTAGCTTCACGCTGTATCCCGCACATATCAGGGTAAACAGATGGAGCCTGGGAACGTAGTGTTAAGACACTCCATTTCCAATAAGACACCTCCGTTCTCCATTTTCTACCGTATTCTGATGCGTATTGAATGGCGGAATTTAACGCCGCACCTTGTGATGTACGCCGCGTTATTATACAGTTGTAGGTAGGTATTGCCTACTTTAAACGGCAAGCATAAATTATTACAGTCTGATGCGTTCTACGATCTTATATCAAAGATGTGGGCATTTTAAGATTGTCAAGATTTATTATTTCTCAACACGCTAGAAATAAATGCCGGTGTAATACAAAACGTATCATGTCGTAAACAATGCTTTAATTACTTCATTGGTTGTATGAATCACGATACATATCTATGTTTTTTAGCTTCTACAGCGTGAAGCACAGTTAGCAGAGGGAACCGGGGAACCTATTGTTAAGATACTCCGTTCCTATTAAGACACTTCCGTTTCCCACTGTCCGCCGAATTCTTGAAGCATTGTGTGTTGATTGGTGGAACTCAACGCTGTGCTTTGCTGTGCTTGGAACCAAAGCGAAGAAATGAAATTATCAAGTATTCCATTGTTGCCCAGTGGCATTCGAACCCACAACCGTCGTTAAAAGTCGCTTATGCCCCTGTGCTAAAATTTTAATTTTGGTTTCGGTAGGCTTATTCGGTCGGAGTTATATTTAGTTTGAAATGGCATATTCTTCATTGTAATAAAATAATACTAAATTATGTATATAGAATATAAAATAATTAATAATACATCATTCGTGTCTATCAATAAAATTCGCAGCTGAAAGATAATTAAAACTACTTTAATGGGCAAAATTGATAAAACAATAGGTTTAATTTAACAATAATAATGGGAATAGAAACAATAGGATTAATCTTAAAGTGAGAATGAATTATTTATATCCCTCTTAAGAATAAAATTTAAATTTTTTTGCATCTCATTTTTTTTAAGTTTATTTAAAAGGAAAGTTTGAGGCCTTCGTGGCACTGTGACAATGTTTGAATTTAATTACCTATGTTAAGTGCGATGGTTATTATTGGAATTATTTTCGTTTTTCCGGTCGGAAATTACAAAGGGTGGCGGTTAAGCCGCCACATATTACGTAATGTATAGTAATCGGGCGAAAAGAGAAGAACCGTTTTTTAGCTTCACGCTGTTTCCTGTACATAGCCTTCCCCATTAACGCCCGTTCCCCACTTTTCGCCGAATTCTGGAGGCATTTTTGTTGAGCCTAGGAATTCACCTTTTCATTTATATCCAGTTAATTGATATACACAGCATACCGCTAACTGGTAACGGTGTGTGGTGGCGTCGTCGTTAACGAAGTGTTTTAATACTGATTTCTATATGCGGTAAATATATCCTTATTACGTCAATACAATCGGGTCTCCTCACTTATATCAATCGCGTATGTTATAACTAACATATGTCATATCGAAATCATAATGTATGTTACCTATAGAATAAAATATATCCAAAATGCGTCACTACGCTCTTCTGACGTACGACGTGATGTACCTCAATTTGTATAATCGTCTATAACAGTTCATCAATTATTAAAAAATATTAATTTATTGACGACAAACCCATTAAGGACTTTGTAACTCACAGACAACATAATGAATGATAAATAAAACGTGTAATCAACATAATCTAATAAATCCCATCAGTTCTTACAATGACGGCAATTGTATTGTGCTTAACTTCCATAATGAATTTACAAATTAAATTATGTTTATTAAAAAGGCGTGCATCACGTCATTTCAGAAACGTTATAAAACGTAGAAAATTGTAAATTCACGTATCAGTCGATTCTTTTCCCACAATTTATTGAATAAAACATACTTATACAGAGTGTTTTTCTCAGCACCACTTTAAATGAAACCACAGTTTTAACTACTCTATAAAAGCTTAATACAATTAAATTTTTTTTTTCCCAAAAATAAAAAAGTAATTTTTACATTTGCATTTTTTACAACGATAATAAAATTATCGTAAATAAAACGCCATTTGTCAAGAACGACGCAGTAGTGACGACGACGACGTGTTATTGGTATCTATGCGTAACTTCGTCACACGAAATACAGGTATGGAACGTCTAAACTGTTGAGGTATCTTGATTAATTTCTTTAGGTATGGGTTTAAAATATTTTACCCTATATGATGTTCCCGTAAAACTTTGAGTTCCGCTACAAGACACAATGTCTCGAAAATTAGGCGCAAAATATAGAAAATAAAATATCTTAACTCTAGGTTCCCTCGACCAGTCAACATTCAACACAAAAACATTTTTCAATTGACAGCAATAGTTCCTAAGATGAGTAGATACGTATGTAAAAACTGAACAAGCTCTTTAGCTTTATAATACCTATTTGTAAGAATAGACTTTTCTTTTAAATAACATCAGATGATGTTTATAGTGTCTATTTATAACTATTTATAATCAGTAACGTCTAAACAATAGAACTGGTATATTTTTTATTATTGAAACGTAAGTAGGTATACTTATATAAAAAAAATACGCGAACAGTTAACGTTATATTTTATAAAATATTCTTGGATAAAGTTTGTATTAATAATATCTGCATAACTTTTAAATGCAGATATTATTTATAACTTTTAAATAAAGCCATTGATAAGTAATAAATGAAGAATGTATACATTTTTATGGCAATGTTGTTCCTACAACAGTATAAATAATAACTAAATAATAACTGTAACACAAATATTCGATAATTTTCAATATATTATTATAATAGGCATATATTTTTTTAAACGAGTTTGTAATCATAATTCATAATCACCAGTTTTCTTTCGCTTTTTTATATCGTTTTTGAAAGTTACTTTATTTTTTTTAAAACGTTAATTCACGTATATACTTCTATATAAAAGGAGATGTTCCCACTGACTGAGGTGAAACGTGAATCCACTAAGAAAGGATTTGTATAAATTTTACCCTGAATCGATGAAATAGGAGTTGAAAGTTTATATGGAAAAATTTATACGGCTTATTAAAATTTACCCCTCCAAACTGAAAATAATTTCATAGATTTATTAAATAAATATCCGTATCATTCAAGCGGGCGAAGCCGCCTGAGCCTGCTAGTATAATATATAGTTGTATTATACATGATATGTGACAATAAGGTATAGCGCGCACTAGTGATTTTTGTCACCGTGACTGTTGCGTCACTGTCACCATGTACATTACACTTAATGAAGGTGCGCGCATTTGGATACGTGACAATTAGGTGACTTTTTGTCCGCGGAGGACGGCAACACGCCGGTGACGCAACTGTCACCGCGTCCATAGATTTGTATGCCCGTGCGCGCATTAGCAACTAAATGTCACCTCCCCCTTGCGGTTTCCATACTAGTCGTCTTCCGCATAAACATGAAACAGCAAAGTTGCATTGCAGCACCGAATTTTTATTTCAAGAATGGCGTCAAGTTCATCACCAAGGCAAAACGTGTGTTTTCATGAAGATAAAATAGACAATGACAATACTGATTGACGAAATTGAGTTGAGGCCATTGCTTTATGACAAATGAAAAGTTGAAAGCCAATAGTTTCTACATTTGCTTTTTTTTCTATTTCTTAATATAAGTGCACAGACAACCATCTCTTCGAGATCCACTTTATCAAATGTAAAAAATTTCGTCACTGTCATCGCAAGTGCACGCAGTGGCGAAAAGTATGGTGACATGTTAGTGACAAAAAATTAATTGTCACCCTGACAAAAGTCACCAATGCGCGTTAAGCCTAACTGTTATATTATCTGCACTATAAATCAATTATTTTTAATTATGTATCTTAGGTATATATCCTATATCTTATAAAACAAAGTCGCTTTTCGTGTCTGTCTGAACTTTCTAACTCTTCTTCTTCTAAACCACCCAACGGATTTTTATGCGGTTTTTACCATTAGTTCGAGTATTTCTCAGGGAAGGTTTATATATAGTTTATTATTTGTACATTCTTATGTAAGTTAACATAAATACGATAAATGTGTCTAAAGTCCTACCCGTTGAGACACTTTCGCGCATGCGCTGCTTTAATGGTAATTACTACATGAAAATAATGTACTGGAGTATTGTTCCTCTTAATAAGATCTACAAAAAAGTCCGCGAGAGCATATTTTTATCTTTTAAGGATAACGTGTAGTGATCATATTTCTGTCTAAAAATAGTAATTTCAATATATTTTTTATTGTGAGGGATATTTTTCCATAATGAATCCTTATCCTTTAAAATACTTTATTAATTTTCTACGTTAAAC
>JAEBDU010011207.1:0-36110 GCA_016802625.1 Heliconius numata
TTTTTTCATAATTACGCATCTCCCTCATATATGCTGGATAGATACAGAACTTAGTGTTGAGACATTGCGTTCTCCGTTCGTTTTGCCTTCCTTACATTTAACGAGAGATACGTGAAGTTACAAAAAAATAGTATATTGATATACTTACATCTAAAATATATTTTTTATGCTTATAACAAAGTGATTAAATGACTTATAAAATAGCACTTATTTCATAAAAGGCAGTATAATTCAGACTAATATAATAAAAAAATGTAAATTGCAGTCAAAAATATTGTAAAAAATCTTAACATTACATTAGATTCGTATTGAAAACTTAAAAATAACGTTTTTGTATACAATACTAATTTTCAATGTATAGTGGACATGGACAACCAAATTTTTTGCAAGTCAAAGTAAAAAATAATACTGATTTTGTATATTTAAAGCAAAATATTTGTTATCTATGGCACTATTTCACAGATGCTGTGTTAAAAGTTATAATTGCATATAAATATGGACGTTTATAAAAAAAATACTTCCTTAAATCAAATAACTAAAAAATTTGCACACAAAATTAATTTGTTGATGAAATGTTTATAATTTTTTAGATCAATCCTCATGGGCGTAGGAAAGGCCGGAGTCAACCATGCCCATCCCAGAAAGTTTACTAACAAAAACAATCCTGAGAAAGAAAAAAACGTTTAAGTTTAAACTAATATATCTGTCCAACAATATACGCAATACTTGAACCTATATACAAAAAAATTGAGTATAAATTGGTAAAATCATCATATTAAACTTAAATTTGTGACTAAAAAAGTATGTATAGAGAAAAATATTCCACATTAACTTCATTGTAAATAATATTATTGTTTCATCAATTATGATAGTTGTGACTCATTTAAAAAAAAACTAGATTTATTAGGTAACATACGTATTTGCAGTAAAAATAATAAAATTATTAAATTTTCATATACAAATGTGTATTCTATAGGAATTATTCAAGCACCTATGTTTATCCACAAAATTGGATATGATTATATTTAATTATAATATAATAACAATAATGAGAAAAACTTCAAAACCAACACTGATAACCCTCATTACCTTTCGATCCTACTTCAACCACATACAAAGTAACTCTTAACCTATTCCTGGTCCGGCAGATATAAACAAAGTGACAAAAGGAAACCTAGGAGTGTTAATACACTCCGTTCCCCTTAAGACACTTTCGTTTACCAGTGATAAAATATAATGTAAAGTATATAAATAATACAGACAGAAATCGGAACTATAAGAGATTCAGTAGTAGTCATTTTTTATATTAAGTCCTAATCAAAATTGCAAAATTAAAGCTATAAAAATGTTTCATGATAATACAACAATTAGAAGTGCACATAATTCAGATTCTTAGATCTTATTACATAGTTACAGCTGGACCTAATAAAAGTTGGTTGAAAATATATAATTTTACTTGTCTTGTAGTTAACCAATTCTTTTTCTTTGATTCCTTAGAAATAAATCGCTAATTTATTTTTAAACATTTTTGAAAATGGTAGAAATATTAAAAAATTTAATAAGTTATATTGTATGATTGAATTGCAAGTATTAATTATTTATTAACTAAACCAAACAAATGAGTTGTTTTCCTTCATCCATCTGGAACTGGACCTTATCCGAATTTGCCGCCTTATCAGCTGGTTTTGATAATGCACTTGCTATAAACACTTGTGCTACACCTGTGGCTGTTACATAGAGAGCCCAACCTGGAATGGAATAGATATTAGAGATTATTATAGTAAAATTATAATTTTAGTCATTGACACTTTTAATACAGTTTTTTCAGTTTTAGAGAATTAGTTTTTTTGGAATTAGATGTCTGAACATAAGTTCTAGATATCTTCAACTTTTCCTGAGATAAAGGCTCTGGACAGACAAACAGATGGACAATAAAGTGATCTTATAAGTTCCTTTTTTCCTTAAGAGGTACAGAAGCCTAAAAATATTACCTATAGAACATTCTCCTGGTAAGTAAGGTTCAGAATATTCACCGCACATTCTTTTGACCCTTGGAGCACCCCATCCCCAAGGGTAGAGTAGGAGCCCTAGTACTCCGAAAAGACCTAGAAAATTTTATATGGCTTTTAATATACAGGGTGGAAGAGGCAGCACTCCTTTTACTGAAACTGCATATAGGGTAAAACATTTCAAACCCAGAATTAAAAAAAAATAATCAAGGTACCTCAATGGTTTGGACGTAGGATTTTTTTTTCATTTCACGATTTTTATCCATACCTGTATTTCGTGTGACGCACACATACGTATGCGACGTTGCCGCTTTGACAGGTAAGTGTGTGCCTATGTTATACTTTACAAATGGTGTTTTATTTTAAAACGATAATTTTATAATTTATTTTGTTTGAAAAAAAAACTTTTTTATTTTTGAGAATTATTTTTTTTCCGAATTATATTAGGCTTTTATAGAGTAGTTAAAACTGTGGTTTCATTTAAAGTGGCGCTGACAATTCCACCCTGTATACATACATTATATCTAAGAAAAATATTAAAATAAAAAAAATAATGTCTAGTATAGATATAATCATACAAAATCGAAATTAAATTAGGCTTATTTTTGAAACCATTGTGGTGAAGGAGCACAAGTGTGTGACTGTAAATGTAATGATTGTGGGTTTGAGTCCCACTGAGTAAAATGAAATATTTAATATTTTCATTTCCTCACTCTGGTAATGAGGTTAAGCATGAAATTTGTCAGAAAGTGTCGAATGAAAGTATCTTTAATAGATTCTCAGGTTTATTCTGCCTACCCTGCTATGCGCATATCCTACTATATGGATACATAGTAAAGATAAACAAATAAAATTTACCTCCCAATGCTTGAGTAGCACCTGCTAGTGATATAACACTTTTTTTAAACACTGATTGCACACAACATGACATTACACCAGCTAATACTGTGGAGAATTGTATTGCTGCACCTGAAATTCATTTAAAAGATATTATATACTAATATAAATAGTTATTATTTATTTATTAGCTCTACATTATACGAAGGAAAAAAAATAACAATGGCACAGATTAAATGCTACAGAAATCTTTAATAAAAATCTTGAGCATACAATGCAGTGGGTGATGGGTTCAACTTCAACTACACTGTTTATAAATAAAAAAAAATAGATGTAGTAAAAACCGACTGAGAGCTAAGACATAGTCTCTCATCAGACTGGTAAAACATTTTATTTATTTTATTCTATTGTTCATTAAATCATGTACAAATCTATGAAAATCTAGTCTTACTTTAGTAGCCGTGTATTCTAAGATTTCAGTTTAATAATTTAATCTATTTGCTAAGCTTTGATTTAATTTCCTTTCTTGGTATAAAACACTTCATTTCCTCTTATCCACTGTATTTTCAAGGTATTGCATGTTCACTAAGGGAACTACAATATGAATCACCTTGTCTTGTAACAAGAGTTGGAAAACAAAAATAACCCCCATACTGTTTTAGAATAATATTATAATATTGCAAAATATATCAATAGAGCTTATACCTACATTATTTGTAAAAGCAAAATGGTGACTGTGGTAATGTGAATGAGAAAAACTTACATAAAGATAAAAAGAATAAAGCAGCTTTCCAAGGTCTCGGATAGACTGTTGAATCAGTTGCAAGACCATACAAAGAAAATGGTGCACAATTATAATGATCATGTCTCATGCGGATGCATCTGGAAAATTATATAGGTTATTTATAAATTGAATTGATTAATGATTGATTTTATCAAAAAAGTGTGATTTATATTTATTAATAAAGAAGAAAAGCTTAAAAAGTTGGCTGGTAATATAAGGTATTTTCTGTGCTATGTGTTTTGTTAAAACCAATTTTAAATTTAAAAAACAAACTCTTTATCATAGTGAAGAGATGAAAATAAATTATAATAAGTGGGGATCAAATTCAAACAATTAAAATTGAGGCACACATTGATCATAAGAAAATATTTACAATAAAAGCGGTAATGAGATTCTTGAGTGTTGTAATGTAAATATCCTCATATATAGTTTTATGTCATGATTTATCATTTGCATAAGCTTACTCTATAAGACTTTGTTTTGATTAATAATTTGACACATGATAAATATCAACAAAACATTCTATATACAGACCTATTATATATTCCTACGCTGGGCACATAGAATTTTGTAGCGTTATTCTCATTTAACACAATAGGTTGACCTAAAAGCCATTTGGGCGTCATAACACCGGTTAAAATTAACATAAATGCGACTAAACTTAACAACAGCCACGCTAAACTCCTCCCGGTAATAATTACGTAGCACATTGTTGTTTTGTTAATATATTGTGACCACTTTTAACCTGTTATGGTAATTATTTAGGTCTATGAATATATAAATACACAAGTCGAAAGTAAAAATTATAGCATGTTGTTGTCAATTGCTAAATGTCAGTCAGTAGAATTTCATATGTATGATATAAACGTCAACACACAGATAATATTTGATGTTTAAATTTTTATTTATTTAACAATGATAAACAAATTATTATGATAAGGTGTAATGAGACACCAAGAAGGTTCAATTTATCTGCATAGTTTGAAATCGCTACGGTATATCGGTACAAGTGTAGGAGGCATAAAAACGCTGTTGCTCTTCACCTCGCAACTATATTTGATAATTATAATGAGTATGGTGTGTTCCCTGATTGAATGTAATTAAAAGTAAAGTCAGACTATATTTCAATCGAGTAGTTCATAAAATTCCAATACCTTTCGACCTGTATCATTAAGTAAAATTTTTAAAAAAATCTGTGACTTGTCTAAGGTATTTGATTGAGTTTAGAAGAGTTTAAAGCAGAAGAGGACATGAACTCAATCTTCAGACCTCTTATTCAATTTATTTAAATATGCACGGTAAAATAAAATTTAAATTTTGTTGTGTTATTATATGTAACGATGGACAAAATTAAACTCATGAGAAAAATAATAAAAAACATTGTTAATTTAATCGAGGATTTTTTAGATAGTATATATAATTTTATTATTGTATAAATTTATTTTCAATTTATATAATATAACTTTACCTAAATGAAATATGTTACCGTAGTATTTTATACTAAGCACTACTATTTTAAACAAGTTTGTAATTGAACGCATCCATAGTAAGTACTTCGAGCGTCACCTAGCGTCAATAAAACGCAATCAATATAGTTTTCTCACACAAGAGCATATTCTTGCTCTTTCTTATATTTCTTTTCATTTCATGAATTGACTGCGTGAAATATTTAATAGTATTAAGGCCTATTAAAACACAATTTCACACCATATAAACGTTATAACTTATGATATAAACAATTGTTATTAGTTTATTTAGTGATTTCTGCAAGTTATTGTTTAGTGCAGTGTTATATCTTAAAGTAAAAGGGGATCACTACGTAAGTATAACTCGAACAAATTTAAAATTGACGTCATTTTTCAATTTCACTTAATACTTGGGCTGTATTTAATTTTGTAGTATAATAAATCTGTCAATTGTCAGATAGATTCAGGTGTACACCTACAGTATAATCAACGCTCCCAATGAATCAGTGTTATTTTTTTATTAAAACGGTATTTTAGTGAAAATAATTGTATATAGTTTTAAAAACGGTGCCATGATTCATATTCGATAACTAAACTTAAGGTATGTTGTAGATGTGTAAGGAAGTGAAAAAAAAACACGATTTGATTTGCCCTTGTTGATTGCAAAACCTCGATTCCTTTGTCAGATGTTCAATACTTTTACTTTTCCTTGTTTAAAATGTGCATTAATAGATGGACGTGCAATTTTCCCGCTATTTCAGTTATTTTTCTCTGAATGTGGGTAGAAAGTTGATGATTGAACATTTTAACATATTTGATGTTATAGAAACTGTCGACAGACAATATGTTAATAGGCCATAGTTTATGCTTGAGTAGGTCTTAACTGTTGTTTGGTGAGTTTTTGTTAGAACCTGAATAGCAGTTATACTAGAATTTCTAGATTTTAGAACTTGTGTAATAGACAACTGTTTGTTAATGCATTTAAAGTACCTACCTAATACAATAAAAATATAAGATCAAAATAAAAAAAACCAAACATTTTGTGCAATTGAGTAATGTTAAATTATTTACCAAAATACATATTTATTTACACAGAAATATTTTTTATCCATTCATCCATTTTTTAAATTATTACCTACATCATTGTCAATTTTCTTAATTCACCTCCTTTGTAATTGTGTGAAATCTATATAAAGTAGATAATTCATTATTGTTTAATAACTATTCTATTCAACAACATATTTTTAAAGATAAGAAATATTTTGTGTAATCTTTTTTATTTCTTATAATTTAGATAGTGTGAAATAAAATTCTATATAATACATTAATACTACTTCCTTATATACAGAAGTGCATATTAATCAATTAATAATTATGGAGCAATGGTACAGTGTGCTGTACTCACAATTGTTGTAGGTTTATTTTTATTCAATGATAATATTTCAGTTATTTCATTTCCTTGGTTTGGTGAGACATAGCAAGTTTTTTTGGTAGCTTAACTCTATAATGTCTGACATTATTGCAGGATTGATCCCCATTTTAAGAAATATATTATCTCTTCATTAAGGCCCGTTGAAGCACCACTCTACATGCAATTTCTGGAGTTTGTGCAAAAGGCGGAGAACAGTATCTTGAAACTAGGTCCTTTCTGCTTATCCTGTTATATTCAGAGTACAGTGTAAACCTATAAAAAGAAATGTTATGAATGGTTTTTATCAGAAGTAATGAGAAATTATAAGATAAAAAAATGTATTTACCACTTTTTTCCATGACCATACAGTTTTTTGAACCTAGCCTTTGTTTATTTGTTTGCTATTTTTATCATATTGATAAAATATATTTAATATACCTATATGTATTGAAGTTACTCGGCTATTTGAACTAGGACATTTATAGTCTTGCAATCCGAATGATGTTGCACTTTAATAGTTAATATATTTTTAAGAATAATTAAAGTAATGGCAAAAAATGTGGAGCTTATAACTCAGCTCCCTCTACTTAGCCTGCTATAAATGGATACACTGTGAAGCTGTGATAGTAGCGAGTTCAATTCTCATTTGGTAAAATGTAATAGGGGAATTTATCTTCATTTCCACACGTTTTTAACACCAGCACAACTTGACACCAGAGCGAAAAAATTAATATATTTAAATATTTCATTTTCTCAAGTTGTGATCAAACCCACAACCTGTCTTTCGTCACTTGTAGAATAAGGAAATAATGAATGTATGAGGAAGCACTGTCTTCATAAGTGCTATAATTAAATATATACCCATATTGTTTTTTTTTCATTACTTCATTAAGCAAAATAAGCACATGCAGAAACTATAGTTTTAGAATTTAATTCTAAAAATACATAATCGAATACAATCCTAACTTTGAATAAAACAGTGACAGTTGCATTCCGTTGCAACTGCGCCACCACGACCGCGTCTATAACCGTCGTCGATAATAATGCGAATCAATAATGCATTTATAGATCTGTCTGTCTGTTTGTATATAGTTCAAGTAACAAGTAATTAAAGTTCCTTTTTAATATGTATGTAGGTAGATGATAATTGAACTTTCATCTATGTTGATTGACATTGGTCTAAAATATTTTAAATAATAAGTTCTTAGATGATGTTATAGAAATACTTGTAATGTTATAATAGATTTTGATTGTTTTGAGCGTGCGCAAATATTATGTAGAGAATTGTTATGTGTTTACAGATCGCTTTCAATTCTGAGATCGATCTTGAGATGTTGTTTTCATTCATAAATTATAATCTATGAATTAAAAGGGCATCCGAAGATCGCTCTCAAAATCGATAGCAAAGTTGAGAGTAACAGAATTGTGGAACGTGGATGCGGCAATTTTAATTTAAAATCTATTTTTAAGCTATCTGCAAAATTTAAGTTATAGTTTCGTTATTCAAACTATTTTCGATATTAGAAATCCATTTCTGAACTTAAATTAAAATACAAATTCTCTCTTACTTTTAGATTCACGCTTTATTCTCGTATTTAACTTTCTATTTGTAGGGTAGGCTGAACTTATTGTTAATAAGTCTTTTTGTCCTCCACTTTTTATCTGCATTAAAGACATTACAAAAGTGGCGGTTCTCGCGGCTTTGTTTTACCAGAGCAGAAAAATGGAAGGAATTCCTCCAAGTGGACCTTTTATATGGATTTAATCAAATTTAATATAATTTTCTTTTGTTCCAGGAAGAAGAAAACATAGTGCTGTGTCCCGGATAAACAAATTATGTTATTGTAATATATTATATATACATATAGTACATAGAGTGACGTGTGTATGAAACGTGAAAGGTGAACGGTGATCAGTACAACAATGAGTTCGATGGGCTCCCATTCGAAATCCTCGCAGGGTTACTCCCGGAAAATTGACTTGGACCCGGTAAGTCTTGCTATTTCTCTGCGTTTTCTTTTTCTTTCTTTTTTCTCTCAGTTTTCTATCTTATTATTTCTTTCTTATGACTACTATTTATGGTGTATAAAATCGTAAGAAATATAGATATTTTTTAATAATAAGTTCTAAACATTAAGCACCTAACCTAACACCTAAATAGAAATTAAAACGGACATCCATGTTGAAACAAATTTGCTTTTTTTTTTTGGTGTATAAATTATTTATATATTGGGTTTTAATTTTGCCTGTAAAATGATTTCTTTTGTTGATCCATAATATTTCTTAATAGTAATTTCGAAAGTAAAGTAAAGAAGAAAAAAATATTAGTATAAAAAGTGCGAATCCGAATCGCGTACGAAGGCTTTCTTACTATTATCTATAAATACGGCAAAAAACTCACGTTTGTTGTATGGGAGGCGCCCTAAAATATTCATTTTAATCTATTTTTTAGTATTTGTTGTAATAGAAATTCATCATCTGCTTAAATTTCAACTATCTAACTATCACGGTTCGTGAGATACAGCCCGAGAATAGACGAACAGACAGTCGGAAAGACTGCAGTCTTAATCGTAATGAGGTCCCCTTTTAAATGGTAAAAGGGTCGGGAAAATAAAAAACCTGACTCATCTCATATGTCAAAAACAAGCAATTTGGCCTGTAGACTGGGCATGTCAAAGAAATGGACATACTCTCACTCCAGAGACATTGCCTTTCTTCTGATTTGCATCTTGAGTGGCCGAACTTAACGCCGCGGATTATCCTGTCATCAGACCGAGCAAATGAAAATATCTCATTTCCCGAGTGGGAAGCGAGCCCACAACCGTCCTCCTACGATCTCCTATAAAATCATTGCAAATATGTATTTACTAAAACCTTGTATCCGATTTTGCGTTATATTAATTAAGCGAAGCCGTCTACGTGATACGGGAGCTTATTAAAGATTAATTTAATTGGATAAATATTAAATTTCATATATTTGCTGTATTTATATGGAGATGATTAATTTTTGTGATATTTGAACGCGTCGAAATTTCAATTTCTTTAGTGTAGCAATAATGATATAATCACAGACAAAAGGAAATATACTAAAATTATCTATTGCTACTTAGTTAGGTATGGGTACTTTTGCACTATATTATACGTTTTCAACTTTCGTAGCTTACTAAATGCGGAATGCAGCAATGAGCTCAAAAATATAATGAATTAATAGATAAACGCAATGGCGGGATTCTCTTACTCGATAGTGAAAACTAAATTCGTTTTTTCCTTCACTCTGTATTCTGCACATAGCTGGGTAGGCGATGGAACCTGTTGGCCTAGTGTTAAGATACTCCGTTCCCATTATGACATTTCGTTTGGATCAGTATACGTTTAAACTATATACGTTTCTAAAACAAGTTTTTTCTTTCCTAAGTGTGGAATAACATTTTAAAAATGTAAAAAGTTTAACCTTCCTTCCTTCGGTTTTAAAAAAATAAATTCAGTTTTTAATAAAAATATACACTTATCCATATATGTATAAATTTTAAATAAGATCGAACTCACAACCATCTGTTCGTAGTGTTCACTCATGCATGTAGCACTTGCGACATATTGCCGTCAATATGGCGTTATTTATTAAGTTTTGTGGATATTTATAGCTTCGGATGGCACGCCTCGCACTATGGCTCAATCAGTCACTGGAGCGCGATGTACTAGTACCTAGTAGAAATATGTAGTATAGTATAGTATAGGTTGTAGTAATAAAAATACTTTGTCGCAATTCATAGTTGATTGAAGATGTAAATCTCAATAGTTTATGTTAATACTAGTAGTCCCCCGCAATTTTGTTTGCGTTCACTTGAGATATAAAGTGAAATGCACAGTATTTTTTCATAAGACAGCTTTACGCTGTAACCCTCACACAGCAGGGTAAGCAGAGGGAACCTAGTGATAAGAAACTCCGTTCCCCACTTTCTGCCGAAGTGAGTTGAGTCGCAGAACGCAACGGCGGGCTTTGCCTCGACACCAGAGCGAAGAAATGGAAATATAGACGTAAATAATAATAAATAATAAATACTTCCTCGAGTGGGGATCGAATCCACACCCTTGTGCCGCTGTGCCACGAACATGGATCAGAACATTATCTTCTATATATATAAAAGGACTTGTCCTCACTGACTGCGGTAAGACGCACGCACAGCCGTAACCGCTGTGCGTAGAAACGTGAAATTTAAACAGATGTTTACTTTCGTAATCTGGACATCCACTAAGAAGGGATTTTGAAAAATTTTAACCTTAAAGGGGTGAAATAGGGGATGAAAGTTTGTATGGAAAAATCTTTAAACCGGCACCGATTTTAATAAACTTTTAAACTTAGACTCTTAAAAATATTTCATTGAACACATGTTTCGTGGTTTATTAGAATTCACCCCTAAATAAGCAAGCGAAGCTGCGCGCGTCCGCTAGTCTAATATGTAGCTTATAAGCTTACCTCGATAAATGGACTATTTAATATAAAAAAAATCAATTCGAACCACCAGTTCTTGAGATTAGCGCGTACGACTAAACAAATTCTTCAGCTTTTTTATATTAATATAGAATCTATACTGAAAAAAATCTAATTATCTATACTATAGGTAATTCGATTTTTTCATAATATACCTACTATGACCGCTACGAAGGTAAACAACGATTAAACCACAAATCAATATCCAGTAGGTACTGTGGAATATTTAGTTTTGTAAGTGTTTTCATTCAATTTGGTTGCTTGGCAATAGTATGCTTTTATATAAGATGGTATTTCTTGATGAAGATCTGCGCGTTTTCTTCATTACCAGATACAATATTATATTATACTGTACTTAGTTTTTATGTCAAAATAAATAAATAGCTTCACGCTGTTTGCCGCATATGGCAGTGTAGGCAGAGGGAATCTGGTGTTAAAACACTCTGTACCTATTAAGACACATCCGTTTCCCATTTTTCGTCGAATTCTATAGATTATCTGCGTAGGTAAGCTACACTATAAAAAAGCTGCTGCTGAAAAAAAGGGCGTAGTGATTTCTCACTTCATTTCATTTGTAGGAACACAAAACTATTATAGGAAAATGTAAATGGTATTCTACATTTATTGCAGGCGCGTATTTGTTTTTTTCTCCTATCAACCGCAATACCACGCAACGGTATTATATAAAACGTCATAGTGACGGGATGTGTTGCTTTCTATAGTTGTCGCCACATTTTACTGAGATTAACTCAAGTTAGTCTTAGTTTATCTTCAAGCGTGTGATACGTAAATTATATACATATATAGTTCAGATTTATGGTAGGCAGAGGGAACCTAGGGTTAACACTCTACTCCCCAATTTCTGCAAAAATTTTAATACATTACGTATTGAGTGATAGGGCGATATCGAACCCACAACTATTGCGTCTATAGGCGTTGCTCCATTGTGCCATGTCGGTCTCAATATCGTTTGAGTATGTAATATTAATATAATATGAAGATTATGTCTGTATATCGAAGAGAACTCCTCATATGCCGTCGACTCTATTTAAAGATAAATGGATTGTCAACCGTTCGTATCATACGTTGCAATGGATCGCAGTCTAAAGTATTTCACTAACAGTTATGACCTTTAACGTCTCACCCAGATTGGTTTTAGTACTTGATTTTATACCACACTAGCTTTTAGCTCCGGTTTTCATCGCATTATCTTAAATGACTGCTTATAAATTGGAATAGTTATATTTAAATTGGTTTTATTTATCTGTTCTCGTATGATAAAGTCTGCAATTTGGACGAAGAACAGAGAATAGTGTCTTGATACTAGGTTCACTTTACTACCGATTTTAATGACAACTGATGGTAAATGACAGTAGCATAGCGAGGTTATAGCTTCACGCCATATCCCGCATTTTGCAAAGTGTACACTTTCTGCCGAATTCTGGAAGCAGTGTGAGTGAGTGGCGGAACTCAACGCCGCGCTTTGCCCCATTACCAGAGCGAGTACTACTTACTTACCTCTTAAATAAGTAATTGCATAGTTCAAGCGGGCAAAGATGCAGACGGGCCGCTAAATGAAACAATATAATCTTCGTATAGATATTTATCTCGGTATTCCCTCAATTTATAGATTTATCATTGACACGAGGAAACTCGACTATTAGCCTATGACCTAGTTACGAACATTTAATTGCATGTCACATGCATCAAGCATGTTGATACGAAAAAAGAGTGAGTGTTGGTTCAACTTCCACTAGGGGGGAATAAACATATTAAAATTATTTTTTTCCCCTCCTTAAAAGCATGCCTCCAGAATTCGGCGGACAGTAGGCAGCGGAAGTGCGCGGAGCAGAATATGTTAGGTTCCCAGGTTCCTTCTGCCTACACTGTTGTGTGCGGAATACAACGTGAAACAAATAATAATCGCGATTCCTTATTACCAGAGCAAGGAAAGGAAAAAGAAGTTATTACATATTTCATTTCTTCGACCAGGAATCGAACCCACAATCTGTCGCCTTCACACTCGCACGCTTGTGCCCTTGCTGCGCCACGACCGGCCTCCAGATTCGAAGATTTATCGTCGACGTGACGCGGCCCGCCTATTCATTCGTCTCTATGACCCACTTGCAATCGTTAACAATTGCATATAACAATTGTCGTTTCGCAAACACCGCTAAAATGTTCTACGTAACCGTTATTTCTTTTGTTTCTGTACTGTAATCTGTAGTGAATCAACATTGTTTTTGTATGGTTTTTTTAATTCTATGATTTTAAAACTTACGTAGTTAGTTAGTTAGTGTTAAAACACTTCGTCCCCTACTCATTGCCCACTTTTCAAGATATTTTTTTTTACGTATTATGCCTGTTACACAATTTGAAAGTAGGTACAAGCAAACTTAAATTAATTTCGTGTTGACAGTTATGAATGAGAAAAACTATATTTATATACTTTATGCTCGTATATCGTATATAAAGCTGAAGGATTAGTTTGAACGCGCTAACAGGAACTTGTGGTTCGAATTTTAAAAATATTTTTGTTTTGGATATTATTTTTTTTTACTAAGCGGGCGAAGCCGCGTGTAAAAGCTACTTATTTAGCAAGACAGCGCAGTGGAATGTGAAATATGTAGTACTATTTTAGAATTTGATAATATTGATAGTATCTAACATACATATAAAGTGGAACACTAGGTCAATGTCAGTTCAAATGGTCTATACGTAGGTGTGTATAATAGCCAATGTGACGCAAATATAATAATAAGAAGGTGTATTTATTAGAATTGGTTTACATTTTAGTATTTAAAAAAATTAAATGTGGTGGTATTTGTACTCGTAATTACAAAAATTATATAAGGCCAGTCGTAGTGAACATGCGTGCTAATGTAAACGTAACAGGTTGTTTTTGTGCGAAACTTTGGAAAAAGCGCGATGTTGGGTTCCGCCGCTTAATACGTTTAAACTCCAAAATTAGGCGAAAAGTGGGGAACCGAGGTGTCTTAAAGGGTCCCTCTGCGAACCCTGATATATGCGGGATACAGAGTGAAGCTAAAAAAATCTTAATATATATTTTTTTATTATATACAGGATATGCCTGGAGTTGATTAAGTTAATTATGTACCAACTACATACGTCACGACTGATGTGTATATATTGCATATGTTTGTACGTCCTTTAATTACAGTTACATAAAAAACTTTCTCTTTACAGCCATCTTGCGTCAAGCTAAAATATGTTTTATCGCTTAAGTCTTAAGGTTGTTATTATAATTTCAAGTTAACTTTAATTTATTTACCTAATAAACAAACATGTTTTATATTATTAGAATGAGAAATAGTATAACGTATCACTGTATCTTAGACAGAGAGGACCTGTGAACCTAGTGTTAAGACTCCATTCCAATTAAGATAATTCCGTTCTGTAAATTCGTGAAAATAAAATTATAATATAATATTTTTTCAAAATTATATTCTCATTAAGATTGCAAATTGATATTTTACACGATGATAGTCGTATACATTTAAAAATCATTAAGTATGAATTGAAAAGTTATTGACTCAGAGTCTAACTGTAAACGACGGTTGTGGATTGTGATCCCCTTACACGGAGGAAAGCGTTATTTTCATTTCCTAGAACAAAGTGTCCCGACACTAGCTTATAAATAATAGTAATAGGTATCAAAAAATATGAATATAAGGTAAATTTTGATAACTTGAACTCCGTTTACACGAGACGAAAATCTTAAATTTAGAAATATAAGAAGTACCTAAGTACGATATTTTTAATGCATCCGCTGGCGTTCTGCCAATTGTATCTTAAACACTTCACGATCAAAAACGTGTAACGACCTACTTGCGCTTTTTTTTTTTGATATTTCATAAGCTTTTTTTAACTGGAAATTGTAGTGATGAGTCACTACGTAATTCGTTTGTTCATAATTAGTCACACATACTTGATTGAGGCCGTCCTGGTACGGCGTCTGATATAGCGTCTGACTGTCAACGCGACGGTTCTGGGTTCGATTCTCAATTGGTGGAATTAATTATTTTCATTTTCGCGTTGTAATGCCAAGACATTCAAGACAACTTGCGGCGTAGTGTCCTGCCACTCAAAACGCAATAACTAGAAAATACAGCGAAAAGCGGACCTAGAGCCGGAACCTAGTGTCTTAACACTAATTTCTCTCTGCCTACCTCCTAAATGGCTATCTTATAGACGTCAAAGGTCATATCACCTTTCCTTTGTCTTTGTTTCTGCGTCTTTTCATTATGTTAGAGCATGTCTAAAATAAAATAAATGAATAAAACAATACATTTTATTGAGATAATATTAATTATAATTTTATTGCAAATTAACAGTTAAGTGTTTAAGTCTTTACATAACGCCCACAGAACCGGAATACGATGACGATTCAAGTATCAATTATGTTACGTAAACTTCTTAACTTCAATGGTCGATCTTCTAATGACAATTGATAGAAGTTTTATATTAAATGTTTTTTTATATGTGAAAGTGAAACATGTTTTTCATATTAACTACTAATTAAGCTTCACTCAGTATTTCACTTATAGCAGGGTAGGCAGAGGGAAATTAGGACGCGAAGTTCCCCACTTTCCACCAATTTATCGAAATTGGGTGTTGGGTTCTAGAAGTTGGGTTTATTGCGTGTAGGATGTTGGGTTTCCATAGCGAGGAAATGAACATAATTCTTCCTTGGAGTGGGAATCGCAACTGCGCCTAGTGAAATGAAAATAACTAAGAGTTTTAAATGACGCGCGATAATTCTGCGCGATGTTTGTTTAGCTAGAGCCTGGAGTTTTCTTCAAGAATTTTACATAAAAAGATATTTTAATTTAAATAAGTAGTTCCTTAGATTAGCGCATTTCTAGAGGTAGTGGAATACGGAGTATCGTGGCACTAGGTTTTTTGCCTGCCAATGTCTGAAAAAAAAGTACATAATGTACCTATATATTCTATAACGGTATTACAATTTAGTTTTAAATATATGCACATTTTCTTAACATTAACAGAGAAAGCTACAGAAACAAACATATCGTTCACAACGTGCTATTATATTTACGATTGCTGCGCAGTATCGATATTGTTTACATATAATGCAATGTTATTTTAAACATCTGTCTGTACTTCTATTTAAAACTAGATTCCAACGCAGCTTCGTCTGCTTAAACTTATTGTTATATTTTAGCTAAATTATGCATTTTTTTGCCTCACGCTCAATCCCGTAACAGAGCGAGGAAATGAAAATATTTTTTTGTCCCGGCTGGAAATCGAACTCACAACAGTCGTGATGTCAGCCGGACGACACGACATTTAATTATTTGCCATTTTTTATAGTATTTTTAGTCATTTAAAACCCGTTGTATATAAATTGATAAGTATAATTTATACTATTTTTGAGCATTGTTGATAAACAATATTTTTATGTACCTATCTTTTTATTACAGATATGGGCCGACCTGAGAGAGGGCATCGAAAAAATGTACTCCCGACGTGCATTGGACAGACAGAGATACATGGTGTTATATACGTATCCTTTTACATTTTTTTTATTAGAACATAAAATGTTCGAATAATTTTATGTATATAAAGAAATAACAAAAATTATAGGATTTTATAGTTACATATTTAAAAACTGTTATCAAAGATATTTTGTATTTTGGGTCTTTTAATCGAGGTTTCGTCTTAGAATAGAATAAATATTTGTTTATTTGCAAAAGAAAGTTCTATAGTGTAGTAAAATAAAGCGTTCACAGATGTTTGTCCTAAATAAATAACGTAAAATAAAATCAAACTACACGCTCTATCCCGCATATACCTAGGAACCTAGAGTTAACCTAGTGTGACCCTCCGTTCTCCACTTTCCAAATTTTTCGAGGCATTGCATGTTGATTGGCGGGATTAAACGCTGGGGTTTTGCCTTGGTGCCAGAGCGAAGAAATTGAAATATTAATAAATAATAATGCATTCCCTCGAGTGGGGATCGAACCCACAACCGTCGCGTTACAGTCACACCCTTGTGCCTCTAATATCTAATGTATTAAAAATATGGGAGAATTACATATGACAATGGAATATAAACTATAATTTCTTAATTAACTATATTAGTCACATATATAACTACTGTACATCGGTACACGAACAAAACGCCAACAGTTTGAGATCGGGCTCGAATAATTCTCAACCAATTGCGAGGAATTCCTTTGGATATGCAAAGAAACCGGTGAGTAGAGTTTTTTAAATATTATAAAATAATAAAAAAAACTTCTTCACGCTTATTCCGGATTCCCTTTAAAGGGTTGTCTTAGTTAGAAGGATTTCTTTTGGATTTGTGAATCTGCAGTTATTTGTTTTGATTTTATTACTTTTCAAATTTAATGAAATAATGATCTCAAAACTTTAGTTTAACTCCACTCGGGGATATGAATTATTTTCATTGTCTCGCTCTGGTAACAAGAATGAAAAAAAATCAATGTCCCGAAAATTGGGCGGAAAGTGCGTCACTGAATCTTAACACTAAGTTCTCGCTGCCTATCCTGCTATACGCGGGATACGGCGTGTATCAATATTTAAGATTTTATGGAAGTATAGTTTTTGAAATAAAGATTATATTTATAATTAAATATCTCCTCATAACTATACCCGCAAAGGTGTCAATGCTGATTTCTTTGTTTCGACGAAAAGGAAGGAAGTAATAATTAAAACGTGTATAAAAATTTTAATTTTTTTATTTGTATTTTTTCTCCACCAGGGACAAGTGCAAGGCGGCGCGCAACTCGTCGGTCTTGAGCTGTACAAGAAGTTGCGCGACTTCCTCATATATTATCTTATCAATTTACTTGAGGTGAGTATGGTATATAATTATTTTTTAGGTGTTAAGTGTTTTGTGCGTTAAGTGGCCAGGCCAGTCGTGGCCTGCCACACAAGGTGTGTGACTGTAAACGCGACTGATTGCGGGTTTGATCCTCGCTCGAGGAAAGGAATTTTTCTTAAATAGAAAACTAAAAACACTTAAATATATACAGCTTCACGCAGGGCAGGCATAGGAAACCTAGTGTAAAGATATTTCGTTCCCCTTTTTCTGGAGACAATTTGCATTGCGTGTTTAGTGGCGGAACCCAACGCGGCTAACTTTTAACAACCTTCCCTCTGTCTGGAAATAAACTGTAATAAAAAATATGGCTTATAGGTTTTCTTTACCCTTTTCATCTTTTTTTTCTTGGTTCCAGCATGGTGTAGATCTAATGGGCGAGGACGTCTTAGGTTTTTACACGACACAATGGGAGGAGTATCAGTTCTCGTCGCGCGTTTTAAACGGCGTGTGCTCTTATTTGAACAGGCATTGGGTGAAACGCGAATGTGAAGAAGGAAGGAAGGTTGGTGGTTGTTTTTAGTTTTTTTTGTTAGGATTTTTTAGGTGATTCTGTTATGGGATTTTAGTTAGTGTGATAATAAAATAAATCATAAAAATAGATACTTTTAAAGAAAAAGTGTTAGTTATAGTGGTCTCAGTCATTTGGAAACCAGCTTATGATTGTGCTAAATTGAAATATATTGTATATATGAAAAATACATGATACTAATTCTAAGAAAACATTAGGTTAGATTTTTTTAGTCTCAATTTTGATAAAAAATATATATATAATTTCTTTCCAAAAACATTGTCCAGATGTCATTTTACTAAAAATGTAATTGGTTAATTAGTTCAACTAAAATAAATATTTTTTATGTTGTAATTTTGACATTTGAACTATACTTATTTTTTTAAAATAAATAACAAAATTACGATTACCTTAAATAAAAATAATATTTAATTTAATTTTGTCAATTTGCAGGGTATATACGAAATCTACCAGCTAGCTCTGGTGACGTGGCGCGACCACTTGTTCCAGCGTTTGAACAAACAGGTCACAAACGCTGTACTAAAACTCATTGAAAAGGAGAGAAACGGAGAAACTATCAACACTAGGCTTGTTTCTGGAGTGAGTCACTTTGCATTTTTTGTTTTTAGTATATTAAATAGCTGAAGATCGAGCTCAGTGGCGTGCCATTGGAGAGGCCTATGTCCAGCAGTGGACGAGGACAGGCTTTTTAATATTGAGAGGGAAGGTACACAGAAACCTGGAAATAACATATTCCGTTTCCACATTCCATTCAATTTTTGAGATATAACTTAGTAAGTGGCGGATTTCAACACCATATTTCTATTTTTAATTGAATATTACATTTATTACTCCAGGTGATCGACTGCTACGTAGCTTTAGGCCTCAACGATGAAGAACCCTCAGCCCGTGCACAAAATCTGGCGGTATATAAAGATACTTTTGAAGCCGTATTCTTAGAAGACACGGAGAGATTCTACACTAGAGAGAGTACGGAATTTCTGAGAAATAATTCGGTTACTGAGTATATGATTAAGGTAAGCTAATGAGTTAATTGAGACTTTATACTCGATTTTAATTTTATTTTTTATTGTTGAGGCCATCGTGGCGTAGTGAAACAGCGTCGATTAATCATCATCGATCAGTGTAGGTTTTATACCAAAAATACTGCACACAGCAATTAGTGTTAAACCACTCCGTTCTTTGGTTTCTGCTTGAATTTAGGATATTACTTGTTTAGTACAGAAATCAGCGCGCATCTTATTGCATTATTGAATTGGAACCCAAAATCATGGTATCAAGCTTCACTAATTAATTTATCTACTTAATTATTCGTATGCGACCGATGAAGTGCAGTAGACAATGACACAGCCTGTGGAGACTGTAAACGCGACGGTTATGGGTTCGCTTCCCATTCGGGGAATGAACTGCTTTTCATTCACAACAATGACACATGATCACAACAATGCAATTTGCCTGCATAGGGTATGCGCCATACAGCGTAAATCATAAAAAATAAGTTAAAATACCACATTGATTATGACATACATTTTTTACCCTAATTAAATATATATACCTATTAATATTTGATAATTTTATCTTTTTTATTCAGGCGGAACAGCGTCTGCAAGAGGAACACAAGCGTGTCCAAGTGTACCTTCACGAAACCACAATGGAAAGATTGGCCAAAACATGCGATAGAGTATTGATTGAAAAACACTTGGAGCTGTTTCATTCGGAGTTTCAGGTTTGTATTAAAATTCGTGTAGAAAGTAATTTTCATTACAGTGGTGCACGCAGTGGCGTGTGATTTGCAGCGCGACTGTTGTAGGTTCTTACTCTGGGGGATTACATATTTAATGTTTTCATTTCCTTGTTCTGATAACAAGGAAAATGTGGCGTTGAGTTGGTTTGGCACTCAACGTGTGTTGAATGTTTCTTAAAGTTGACGTTTCCGCCGTTCCTTCGTAGCGAAACTAAGTGTCATAACTTTAGGCTCGCTCTGTCTATCTTGTGTTATAAGCGGAATACAGTGTGAAATTAACATTATTTAACATTAACTTTATTTCCATAAAATTCTAGAAACTCCTCGACCAAGACAAGAATGAGGACATTGGACGTATGTTCAACCTGGTGGCGCGTATCCCCGACGGCTTAGTGGAGCTGAGGCGGCTGCTGGAACAACATATACACACGCAGGGCCTGCAGGCCGTCGACAAGTGCGGTGATGCTGCTCATACTGTGAGTTGTTTGTGGTTTTAGGTTTTCCATGCCAGAAAAGATTTAATGGAACTCCATTAAGTTTATTTTTTGGTCTATCTGTTTCTTAAGCCAGTTTTTCAGGAATATGTGGAGGTATGTGGCTGTACTTAATATGTAGGAGTACGTATCTAGATGTACAGTCACTTGGAACACAGGCTAAATTAAACTTAAATAATGCAATCTAAGGATATGGCTGGTTACCATTGCGGAAACATTCAAGCAATTTCTAAATATATTTTTTTTAAATGTATAAAAATTTGAAGGCAAGAGGATTTGAGCCCGCGCCTCTTGGAACCCTTCCAAGACTGAACACTAAGCCATGCTTTCAGAACTTGGATGGTTTCTTATATTTATAATTAATTAATTCCAGGATCCAAAAGTATACGTCTCGACGATTCTCGAAGTACACAAGAAGTACAACGCATTGGTTTTGGTCGCCTTTAACAATGACTCGGGCTTCGTCACGTCCTTGGATAAAGCCTGCGGAAGGTTTATAAATAGTGAGTTGATTGCTGTAAGAAACCATGTAATAAAATCTAAGAATATGAATTTGAACTAGTTGAAATGATTATATCCTCATTGTTATTATTTTTGTTGTAAAGCGTTTTTTTTAGTTTTTTTAAACTATGTTTCAAAAAGATAGTGCATGGGGAACGGAGTGTCTTAACACTACTAAAATAAAAAGACAACAACCACATAATTTTTTTTGCTTTTTAAATTATGCAAAAGTAACTTATTTTATATGCGTTAAACGAATAATAAATCCTTTCACAGGCAATTCAGTAACAAAAGCAGCGAATTCCTCGTCAAAGAGTCCAGAACTTCTCGCCAAGTATTGTGACCTCCTGCTGAAGAAGTCGAGCAAGAACCCTGAGGAGGCTGAACTCGAAGACACATTGAACCAAGTGGTGGGTAACGGGTTCAAATATATGCTATCTTATTTTGAGTTTATGCGTTTATTAATTGTAGGGTAAAAGCGTGTGACTTCTAAACGAGACGGTTAGGGGTTCGATTCTCTTCCAAGGAAATAAATTATTCTATATTTGCGTTTCTGCCAAGCGCAACAATTCCAAGTGAAATGTTAAGGGATTATTAAAAAAAATACGTGAAAATGCGTGAAGCTGAGAGGAGAGGAGGAGAGGGGGAGAGGGAGAGAAGGAGTTAAAAAATATTCGTAAAGTAAATAAATAATTGTAGTTTTTATAACCTACATTTTCCTTTCAAGATGGTGGTATTTAAATACATCGAGGACAAAGATGTGTTCCAGAAATTCTACAGCAAGATGCTCGCTAAGAGATTGGTACAACATATATCTGCCAGTGATGACGCTGAAGTAAGTGTTGTGTGAAATTTTGTATGGAAATATATGTAGGTTTGAATAATTTGATTTTAGATATGTATATTAGGGTGTAATTTTTAAATAAATCAAATTAGCAAAAATACAACTAGAAATTTAATTACGATTTCTTTTATTAATTGATTGTATTTACAAAGCAAATTTTTAATTTTCGTACTGGATATAAATGGACCCTGGTACGTTGGTTATACTGATTACGTTGAACCATAGGTTACGTTAAGTAGCGCTATTTTAAAAAATCTAAAGTAATTGTTATATAAAAATATTATTTTGAATATACCATAATTCGAACCTTGCATTTTTTCCAATTAATTTTAATGATTTTTTTCCAATTTCAGGCTTCAATGATCTCAAAATTAAAACAGGCGTGCGGCTTTGAATACACAAGCAAGTTACAAAGGATGTTCCAAGTGAGTAAAAGTTTTATTTTTTATTTAAATCTTTGTAATAATAATTTAATTATTTAAATTTCAATTTTCTAACATATATTTTTTTATTTTTTTCCAGGACATAGGCGTGTCAAAGGACCTGAACGAGAATTTCCGTAAACACATGGCAAACAGTTCGGAGCAGCCGTTGCACATCGATTTTAGCATACAAGTGTTGTCCTCCGGGTCCTGGCCGTTCCAACAGTCCACCAGTTTTCAACTGCCGACTGAGGTGAGTGGAAAAGCGATAGAAAATAATGGTAATATATATATATTTTTTTATTTAGCATTAAAAGATTTTTTGAGGCTATGTTGTAGTGGCATAGAGTGTGACGCGAGGGATGTAGGTTCGTTTCCCACTCGATAGAATTAATTATTTTCATTTCTTTGCTTTGACTTGATGCAACGTCTACGACGTCAACGACGTCAACGTCAAAATTGGGTAGTTTTTGGGGACCAGAGTATTTTAATACTTATCCCTCTGATTATCTACATGATTATAGGATGATTTTATTATATACTGATATACATTTAGTATATGTAAATAATTTTTATTTCAGTTGGAGCGTTCAGTACACAGATTCACAACTTTCTACTCTTCTCAACACTCAGGCAGAAAATTGAACTGGCTGTACAACATGAGTAAGGGAGAACTAGTGACCAATTGTTTTAAAAACCGGTGGGTATACTTCACATTTTTGTTTTTTTATCACTGTTTCCCGCCTATGGCAGGTTAGGCATATCTAGTGAACACGTCAATCTCTTAACAATGCCTACCCTGCTACAGTGTGAAACTAAAATTTATAATTTAAGTAACTTAGGTTATATATATTTTTATTTACTATTTTCTTTTTCTAGATATACACTCCAGGCAAGCACTTTCCAAATGGCAGTGCTACTACAGTTCAATGACAACACATCGTGGTCTGTACGCCAGTTGGAGCAACACACGGGGATTAAGGGAGATTTTCTTATACAGGTATTGTTTTTTGCACGCTGTATTCCGCACAGAACTTAACGCCGAACGAAATGAAAATATTTAATAATTCGTTCCCCCGAGTAGGAATCGAACCAACAACCGTCGCGTTTACACTCGCATCTTGCCTCTCTGCGTTCACGACTACTTACATCTTATAAAGTTAACTGTTAAATGTATTCGAAAATAAAATTTGTGCTCACAATATGACAAATTGTTGACTTTCTTACACTATATATGCCATTTTTTCCCCCAGGTGTTACAAATTCTTCTCAAAGCGAAGCTCCTTGTGTGTCAAGACGACGAATCCGAGTTAATGGAGTCATCCATTGTGGAATTATATCTAGGATATAAAAAGTAAGTAAAATTATACAAAATCTCTTCTACATTCACTTGCTAGGTTATTTATGTTATATACTTTTTTCTAGTAAAAAACTTCGAGTAAACATAAACATCCCACTAAAGACGGAGCTCAAAGTTGAGCAAGAAGCAACACACAAACACATTGAGGAGGATCGCAAAATGCTTATACAAGTATTTATTTACACTTATTTTATTATTTGAAATTTTGTTTAAAAGAATTATAGTCATTTTAATGATATATATAATCTTGTTTCGATATTTTTTTTGTATTGATTTTATGTAATTTGAATAAAATTTGATAAGGAATATCACTAAGCAGTAGTTTGATGTAAATATTTAGGAATTATTATAAAATTTATAAATTTACGATAATAATATAATTAAAAAATATTATATAGGCCATAAAATATGTTTAAAAATTTTAATTATATCATCAAGTAAAATAAAAATAAAATCGAACACATAACGATCATTATATCAATTTTTTTTATTTGTTTCTAGGCTGCCATAGTGAGGATAATGAAGACACGTAAAACACTAAAACATCAACACTTAGTTGTGGAGGTTTTGAACCAATTGTCCTCGCGATTCAAGCCCAGAGTGCCTGTTATTAAGGTAAATTGAGTTTTATATGTATTTAATAGGTTTGATAAAGAACCTAGTGTTAAGACACTGTCTCTAAGGCACTTACGTTCCCCACATTACATCGAATACTGGAGGCATTGCGCTTTGACTGGCGGAAGTCACAAGACAAAGCGCGGCAAAGAGAATATTAAGTATTCAATATCCTCGAGTGAGAATCGAACTCACACTTGTCACGCCACGACTGGCCTCAATCTAATCAATATAATATTTTGTTAATTAATATTTATTTAAATACTTTTTTCCAGAAATGCATCGACATATTAATCGAAAAAGAATATTTAGAGCGCGCAGAAGGAGAGAAGGACACTTACAGCTATCTAGCATGATTGTAATACATATATTACTGTCTGTTTGTGTGTTTTATTGTATTTTTTATTAAATTTACCCCATTTATTTCCAGTCATTTTCAAGTTTTGTTGAGTTACTAAACCGCAGATATAGTAAATACAGCTTCACGCTGTATCCCGCATACAGCAGGGTAGGCAGTGGGAACCTAATGTTAAGTTTAGTTTCACTTATTTGAATTACTTTTGAAATGATTTATTTTTTGATGTATTAAAATGAAAGTTACGATAGGAAATAGAAGGTTTTAATTCAGTGTTGCTAGTGCAATTTTACATGATATAAGTTAATAAAACACCATCATGGTGCAATTGGTTGGCAAGAATATAATTGTTGGGTTCCAATCTCATTCAATAAAATAAATTCAAAATATTCTTTATTCAAATAAACTATAAAAGCACTTTTGAATCGTCGAATGTACATATCAACAAAAAGCTACCACCGGTTCGGAAGGCAGTTCTGCTGAAAAGAGCCGGCAAGAAACTCAACAGTTGCTCTTTTCGAAGTCAATGGCATATTTTACTATGACATTAATTCCATACATGTTTATCCTCTAAATATTCTTGAACAGTATAATAAGCTTTACTTGTTAGAATTTTTTTACAGATATTTTAAATTTTGGTAGTGGCAAACTAAGAATACACTGCGGAATTTTATTATATACACGTATACTCAGCCCCATAAAAGTTTTATTAACTTTTTGGAGGCGAAAACTTGGAATAACAATTTTATCTTTATTTCTCGTTCCTATCTTATGACTCGCTATTTTTTCTATGACAATGTATATTTTGTCGGACAAAGAGTATGTTATTATATAGAAATTAGGAAGCCACTGTAATAATACCTGCATCTTTGAAAACATCTCGCAGAGAATCTCAAGCTCTTAGATTATAAATATATAATAAAGTATTTATAAGCAGCTCCAGACTACAGAAGTATCAGGGATAGAAGCACTTATTACTTATATCTTTTAATATTTTATTACATAATTCATAAAGATCAATGTACTCATTAGTACTACAACGTTGAAAGTTATCTTCTGTTTATCTAACACTTGAGTCGTGATAAACTAGTTATTACTTTTACTTGTATGGTTGAGCAGTAGATTTTAATTTTATTTCACTTATGTATAGTGTATTATTTTTTTATCTTTACATGTTATTTCTCTTTAGATACAAGCATAAAGTGGAGATTGGATGAAATATGGAGAGTAAATTTTTTTTTATATATATATATATTTTGATACATAAGAGGTAAATGCTAAATGAAGTTATACAAAAAATAATAAAACAAAAAAAAACAGTTACAAGTTGCAATTTATAAAAACTATAAATAACATTAAAACATAAAAAAAACTTTGAACATTGCATATAAACATTATATTGAGTAAAAAGAAATCAATATCTGCTTTAAATAAACGTCACATTGAATTATATTAGAGGTCAAAGTGATTTAACACTAGACCCTCTGCATATTCTGTGAATAATTTAAAAATCTAACCAAATGAGTCGAACTCGCGTATTATCTACAAAAACACAGCAAGAAACCACGTTTTTTGTATGGGAGCTGCGTTAAATGTTTATTTTATTCTATTTTTTAGTATTTGCTGTTATAGCGGCAACAGAAATATATAATCTGTTGAAATTTGAACTACCTAATTATCAAGGTTCCTGAGATAAAGACAGAGAAGTCTTAGTAATTGGGTTCCGTTTTACCCCTTGAGTGCGGAACCCAAAAACCCTATTTTATAAAAAAACAAAAAAAACTGTGATTTTTTACTTTCGTTTTTTTTGCAATAAAGAATATTCAATAAATGAAATATACCTAACTAATATTGAAATTTAGTATTCTGCAATATTAACCAATAAAAAATTTTACAATGTACCTACATAATATAAATAACATTATACCTACAGTTAACAATAAATTTAAATATTAAAATTTATTGACATTATCGGTCATAACAAAAACTAAACTTTGATCTCTCGTGTAAAATGCGTGGTGGGAGTGAAAGTGTGTTTTAGTATATTTTTTTTTATACATTTTACTTAGTGACTTCCTTCGCCACTTAATGTTGCGAAAATCTGTATACACATATTGTGCTAGACGAAATATCTATATAATTTATTTATTTTATTCTCCTAATTCAATCTACAGGAGCAAACACCTTAACTATAAATAATAATTTTTAAAATTTAAATTTCACAAGAAAAAACCATTGTGGCACAGAGGCACGGCGCGACGATTGTGGGTTCGATTACTACTCGAGAAAATTAATTATTTTTACTTCTTTACTCTTGTAAGTAAAGAAGGCGTTGAGTTCCTTCACCCATCATGCAATTATTGGTCCGTGCGTATAGAATGGAGTGTCTTAATCTTAACACTAACGAATCGGAATCACGAAGTGTCATAAATATAACATCGAATTTTCTAAAAAGAACATCGATATACTGTGGGCAACACAAGAAAGAATGTAACGACAATTTAAACTAGGCAAAAAAATCATGTTATAATAACAAATACTAACAAATGATAAAACATAATTTACAATTATAAACAAATAAAAACCACAAACACATGCCTTTCCGATTTATATTTAAAAATATAACATCGATGTATCGTATCAAAAAATCGATTAACAGAATCGATATTTATTCATCGAATGAATGGTAAAACATTACCATTTACCAAATAACATAAACGAAAACAGTTTTTAATGTTAATATTCAATAGAAAAAACCAAATTAAACAACAAGTTCACCTTCAAACTATTTATAAACTCCGCCATAATTCGTACCACTCAAGCGCGTAAAGCACAGACAGTGCTCTATCGCAAATCTAAACGAGACGCGGCACAGACCAGTCGTCACCATGTTGAAGAATCCAAAATATAAATACGGCCCCACAGACCGATTTATTTCGGCTAATCTTAATTTCAGTGAATATTTATTGAGTAAATTGCGTGAAAACAGCGGGAAAGTCGCTTTGGTGAGTACTTTTGGTGGTTTTAATTCTTTCATTTTCTTTACAATGTGTGTTTGCATTTAGCAGTTAGTTTACAAAGTAATTAGATTTAATTATAAACAGGTTTTATATATAATCTTTACTTACACGAAAATTAACATAGTAGTACTATAAATGATAAAAAAATGTATTTTTTATACAGCTACTGTATAATTTCACAGTTGTATGCGTAACGAGTACGTAATATGAATATGGTACTTTGTTTGTATTACATTGTTATAAGTAGTGGAGAAACAACATTATGTTAAGATAATAACGTTGTATGTATTTTGCTAGTCATCTTTTATCTTTTAACTACTCTTGTATGAGTTTTATTGTAAAGATAAAAAAAAGAAAAAGATTTACGAAAATTATAATATTTTTATTTAAACTTTTTAATAGTTACATTTTTTTGCTGCCGGTATCCCTAACGTGACCATTCATTTTCGGCTCAAATTAAACTAATTAGCAATTTTCATTATATTCATTTTCAATAGAAAATGCGGGGTGTTTTAACATTAACCTCGCTCTATTTACAGTGCTACATGCGGGATATGGCGTGAAGCTGAAAAAAAGTGTTATATTAACGAAAATAACAAAAAGAAACAGATAAATGACGTCAAATAAACCAAATGTTTACTTATTATAACTCGTATTGAGATGCTAATGACTTATTTCATTTTTAACCGACTTCTGTAAGAAAAGGAGGTTATCAATTCGACTGTATTTTTTTTTCTATTCACGTCTTTAATGTCATGTCATAGGAAGATTTTGCTTGAAGTTGTAATTTTAACTGTCAAATACTATTTTTTAAGACGTAAGTATATTTCCTCGAATGGTAATCGAACGCACAACCCGTCGTATATTATTAATATTTAACTTTACTATATGATAATAATAAATTGTAATATTAATTTGTCAATCTATCTATATATATAAAATCGAAAGGTCACTCACTCATCACGAAATCTCAGAAACTACATGTGCTAGGAATCTCAAATTTTACATAGGAGTTACTTATAGGACGTAGGTGCTCGCTAAGACGGGAATTTGCAATATTCGATTTCTAAGGTGTTGTTTTTGGGGTCGAAAGTTTGTATGAAACTTCATTACTACAAATGCTAGGAGTGTCAAATGTTGCATAGACGTCACTAGGACGTAGTCATGGAGACAGAAATTGATAATAACATAGTTCACGCGGGTGAAACCGCGAGTGGGCCGCTTGTATTTAATATAAGTTGCGCCATGGTTGGCCACTTCTTAATTCACAAAAGTATTTATTGGGTTCTTCTGTTCTCTTCTGTCTCTTATTCTGTAGGTTTTAGGCGTGCCAGTTGAGCTTAGTTTATTTTGCGAATGTCACGTAGAATGGTGGTTTAAAAATAAAAAGTTTAACTCATGTCAGTTAACAATATTTGATAGGAAATTTAGTAGAAATAAATAATTATATTATAATTTTGCGCAAAGATTACATGCAAATCCATTTGTTACTCGTTCCTTTTATAACTTAAATATTTTTACATTTGTTTTAAGTACACGCTTATCATATAGCCTAATATAAATTTGATAGCTAAAATTGATAACAGTTATCAGTATTTTAGTTGTCACGTTATTCAAATTTCGGTACTGACACTTCAGTGTCTAATTTCTCCATTTTCCATATTTTTAGCCGACTTCAAAAAAGGAGGTGTATGATAATTGTAGGCTTCTAAGCGCGTGTGCATTAAGCACGTGAGTTTAATATGTATGTTTGTATGTGATATTGATATTATCCTTTTTAATTTGGGTTCAAAACGGTACTGTTTGAAATGTTCACGTTATGTATGACACATGGAATATTATAAGAGCGGGAGGTGGTATCTATCTATCTATGGTGATGTAGGTAGGCATAGCCTATAGATTTTTTTCAATTGGAACCCATAGTTCCTGAGATTACAACGTGCAACCCTTCAGCTTAATATTATTAAGTAAAGGTATATACATATATAGCGATATAGTGGGTTACGTCGAGAGGGCTCACAATCCTAGATAATATACCCTGTAGATTTTTTTTAACTGGAACCAGTAGTTCCTGAGATTAGCACAAACAACTTTGCAGCTTCATATATTGATTTATAGGTGCATCCACCTGGACCACATCCAGCTGGTTACAGATATTTGAAATCAGTTAAACTTTTTTAATATTTTTTACAGATAAACGGCTTGACACACGAACAGCTCACATACGATGATATAGCCCAAGAAGCTATCAACCTCGCCATATCTTTATCTCGTTTAGGAGTAAAGAAGGGTGATGTGATAGCTATAAGTTCAGAAAACAGAAGAGAATTCTGGAGTACTATAATAGGAATATCCTGTGCGGGGGCTATTGTAACTACAATTAATATTAGTTATACTAATGGTAAGAGTTAATTATTAGTTTTTAAAGCTTCGTGCCTTATCCTGCATACAGCAGAGTAGGCAGAGGGAACCTAATAGGTTCCCCCCTTAAGACACTCTGCTTACCACGTCCCGCCGATTTCTAGAGGCATTGATTGTTGAGTTGCGGAACTCAACGCCACTTTGAATATGCAAATAATCATATTCATCTTCATATTTATTGTTTTGTATACATGAAAATAATATTTGCTCGTTTATGATAACGCTCGATAACGTTATCTTTGATAAGTTACGCTAGTTGTAAAACGATGTTATATTATAAGTAGTTAGTAAATATAGTTCGGCGTTTTAGTTTATCTGCATTTGAATCTGATTGTTAAGCCCATGGTCGTGGGTTCGATTCCCAGCCCTTACCCTAATCAGTTAGTTACCTTTTCCATATAAAACATTTTATTTAAGACATGATAAAAGTGGCGTAACCTTGGCGATTCAACACGCATTGTCTCCAGAATTTGGCGGAAAATGGGAGTGTGTTAGTATTTGGGTTCCCGGGTTCCCTCTACATAGCCTGCTATGTGAGGGATACAGCGTGAAGCTTGCCAAAATATTTTGTATTAATGATTACTTATATTTTAAATTACTGGTATTTTTTTCTAATATCTGTGTAATTTCTTATTACAGATGAACTCAAGCATGTGATGAGCATATCGAAACCCAAATACATATTTTGTTCACCATTCGCCTACAAAACTCACATGAAAAGTTACAAAAATTTCAGTTCCATTAGAAAAATATTCTTATTTGGAGACGAGAAATCTTCAAATACCCTCTTATATAAAGATTTAGCGATCGCCAATGATAAAATGAAAAATGTTAATTTTGAAGATTTCTCTCCGGTCGAAGTTGATGGGCAGAGTGATTTATTATTTATTCTGTATTCCTCTGGAACTACTGGTTTGCCCAAAGGTGTTATGTTGACTCATCATAATGTTTTAACTTTGTGTTCGTAAGTATTATGTTATTTCCTATTTTAGTTATTTTTCGTTTCTTTATTTTTTTTTTAATATTGAGGCTGATCGATGCCGTCGTGGGACAGTCTGATTTAAATGCGATGGTAGTGGGTTCGAGTCTCAAGCAAGAAAATTAATTGTTTAAATTTTCTCTCCTAATTTGCAAGATTAAACGCGACGTGGAGTTCCGCCACTCAAGACGCAATGCGAAAAATGAGCTATACGTGGGAGTGTCTCAGCACTAAGTTTCCTTTGCGGCCTCTGCCTACTATGCTGTATGAAGGATACAGCGTGAAGTTTACTGTCTTAATATTAATCACACACTGGATATATAAATATTTAGAGTAATGTTAGTAGCGAAACTCGAACTCGCACCTCTTCTGTACTTCCTTATAGCTACGACATACGTAGTATGTTCTTACAACTTATTTTAACACAAACATTTTCACTTTTTTATCTCTGTAGGGTAGAATGTTAATAGCTATAAATTTTTGTTACGCTAAGATTATTGTAACTAGTGTAGGTTTGATTTCCATTTCCTGTACAGTAAAAGCTAGAATTTTTTTAATTAATAGGTTTTAGTTTGCCTAAACACGGCGTTAGGTTCCGCCATCTGACCAACGTATACTGTCTCATATTATACAATGAATAAGAATCAAATAATGAAGATATAATAAACGTAATTCTATTCTCAGCAAATGAACAATACATATTGTTTAAAATATATCTTCATAATAAGCTTCACATTAAAATTGGAAAAAAAAACTGATATCTGTATATCAAAATTATAACTGGTTTCTATCTGTATGTGGAAGATATATGAGAAAATCTATTACTGGGGATATTTAATAATGTAATAGAACCCTAAACAATGATTTGTAACGTTTTTATATGAAATTTTATACCATGACGACTTAAAAATCATTTATTTCTTCACCAGACCAGCAACAACTCTGCCACCATTAAGAGGTTTGACGATAACCCCGTGGTATCACACCATGGGGCTAACGAGTACTCTAGCTATCTTCTCGAGAGGAGCTACTTTTGTATATTTACCTAAATTTGAGGTGGAATTGTATTTGAAGACCGTTGAGAAATATAAGGTAAGCTATATGTGTAAGAGATTGAATTGAAAATGCTTGTAGCGTTGGTTCTTTTGTCAAATTATCATATTTAGCAAAAACCCTTGTATAGCCGAAATTTGGCAAAACATGGAGATTTAGTTTTCACGCTGTATCCCGCACATAGCAGGGTAGACTGAAGTAACCTATGAATTTAGTGTTAGTTTATATATCATTTATAAACCTTAGTCATTAGATAACATTTATTTTAATAATGTTGTTTTTGAAATTTAATTTATTCAACTATTCTACTTGATTTTTGGTCTTTTTGTTAAAGTTATATTTTATTGTTTTGCCTTTTCAATTTATCGGTCATTATTTTTCAATATCCAACCCACAAATGCATCGAACTTAATAAAACATCACCGCTCTCTCTTCTCTCCTTACGACTTATTAAATTATTCTTAAAAGTCAATTTCCTAAATTTTCTACTATAAATTTCCAGATAGAACAACTGACAGTGGTACCAGCGGCCATTATAGCGTTATGTAAATCGAACCTGCAATACGACACCAGTACGGTCCAAGTGGTGTTCTGTGGTGCTGCGCCTTTGTATGAAGAAACTGCTAAAGCTATTAAGCAAAGGCTTGTATATTTTTATTAGTTTTTTATAGAACAATATTTCAAAACAAAAGCTTATAAGATTACTTCATTTTCCGTATCATATATATTTTTTTCTTTTATATAGGTTTCCAAATGTTTACGCAGTGTTACAAGGCTATGGTATGACGGAGACCACGTTAGCTATAACTTTGAATTTAAACCCTGAAAAGATTGGTAGTGTGGGTACCGTCACGTCACATACTGTAGTTAAGGTATGTTTTAAAATTATAGAGGAAGTATAGAAGATATAAATAATTTTTAACGTCACACTGTATCTTACACACAACAGGGTAGGCAGAGGGAACCTAGTGTTAAGACACACCTTTCTCCATTTGCTGCTAGATTCTAGAGGCATTGCGTTTCTTTGCCTATCCTGCTATATGGTGATACAGCGTGAAGCTAAACTTAATGAAATTCAAAAATTAATACATATTAATTATTAATTAATTTACAATTCACAGGTAGTCAACCCAGAAACCCGCGAAGTCCTAGGTCCGAATCAAGAAGGCGAAATTTGCGTTAAAAGCATTATGGTAATGAAAGGATACATAGGAAAGGATAGAAAAGAAGATTTTGATGGAGAAGGATTCCTCAAAACTGGTGACATTGGATATTATGATGAAGAAGGCTACTTCTATATAGTTGATAGGTTGAAGGAATTAATCAAGTATAAGGGTTATCAGGTAATTTTTGCTTATGAATCAGTTTAGTTTCGTAAGACACTTTCTTATGAAAAGATCAAAAAGCTTGTCGTTTACTTAAGTTAAATAAATTCTAATTTGCCAAAGAAAATATAGTGTTAATGCACTATATAGTATTCATCACTTATACCCAAAAAAAAAATTCAGGTACCACCAGCAGAAATCGAAGCTGTTCTTCTAAAACATCCATCAATCAGAGAGGCTGGTGTAGTGGGCATCCCGCATCCCACTGCTGGGGAAGTACCGTTGGCTTTTATAGCTTTACAACCTGGACAAAGTGTCAGTGGGACGGAAATATGTGATTATGTTGCAGAGAGGGTAAGAATTGGGTTTTTATTTTGTAATTTTTAAGTCTTACTTCTTAGAGTCTTACTCTAAATATTACCTAATACTTCCCAAGACTCGTAAGTTCAGTTTTCTACATCCAGTACTTTTGGCTGTATAATACGCAGAAAAAATATATTATTTAAAAATAAGCGTAATATTTGTTTCCTTTAAAAATATAATATATAAATAATTTGCTACTTGTTCTTCAGGGTTGAATTTAAAAAGATTAAAGAAAATATAAATATTGTTAGAAATTGGAATTTCACCTAAATCTACCCACTTTTACACGAGTACGCTAACAATATATAACTCTTTTATTACAGCTGTCAAATCCTAAACACCTTCGCGGTGGAGTGAGATTCGTAGAAGAAATACCAAAGAACCAAACTGGTAAAATATTGAGGAGGGAATTAAGGAAAATGGCAAAACGGAAAAGCAAACTTTAATAGTTATTAATAACATTTTAATAATATAAAGAATTACTATTTTTGTAGTATTCAAAAACGGTTTTTGTATATTTTAAGTTATTGAAAATTTATGGGTAACATAATGACTAAAATATATTTCTATTTCTAAGTATTATGACTACTGCCACACGCAATTGCATTTAAAAAGTGGAGAACGGAGTGAAATGACATCTTTTTATTTTTTTTCTTGTGACAAATATATATCTAAGAATGGAAGTACTTTATACAAACAAGCAATTGTGAGATTATAGACTGTCAAATTATATCTAAAATAAAAAAAATATACGAACAAGAAAATGAAATAAAAATACATTTATGGATGTCGTTTTTTTTTGTTTTACTCCTATATACTTATGTAATCTTTACTTTTCAACACTCTTTTATTACATTAGTAACAAACTAACTAATAGAATCTAATAATCTGAATTTGAACCATTTTTAATAATTGTATCCTCGTTAAACTTGGCAGTTATACTTCTACGTAGCTTAGGTGATGATATAATATAATGGTACCACGTGTATAATGGTACGAGCTGGTGTGATGGTGGAATCAGGACCTGAAATTATATTGGAACTCTTCAGAGGTTACTAGTAAAACATTCGACTTTAGGCTCAAACAATTTATGGCCCCGAGCACATTGTATAGGATTTATATCTCTTGATGTAGAAAAGCAAGTTTTTTTAAAACTAAGTATTATTAATAAATATTTGAAAATTCTTACATATACGACTGCGTGTCCTCGTATCACAGCGGCACAGCGTCTAAATGAAAACGCGATGGTTATGGGTTCGACTCCCACTAGAGGAATGTATATTTTAATTTCCACGCTCTGATAACAAGGCAAAGCTCCACTAAGCTCGCAATGTCTCAAAAATTGGGCAGGAGCTAGCGAGTGAAATGTCTTAATAGCAGTTTCACTTTGCCTAACCTGCTTTGCGGAAAAAACTGTGAAGCTAAATGACTATTTACATTGTTATTTAATATTTGCAAGTTGTAGCGTTTATTGTCTGATAAAAACTTGTTTTTTTACGTAATAAGATAATATAAAGATATTAATTACACAATTAGATAAAATGGAACATTGATATCTTTATAACAATTTACATGTAAAATTGCTTGAATGTTTGAATGTTCTTATATTTTACTCGTATTTTTTTTTACATTTTTTATGAAATATATGTAGAACTTATTCTCTCAATCCCGACTCGAAGATATTTGCGATATTGCTTGGTGAGTGACGGAATTCAACGCAGCAATATATTTTAACAAAGAAGGAAATTAAAATAATTACTTGCCCCAAGTGGTATTCGAATCCACAATCAGCGTATTTAATGTCACAGGGCAATGGCATGGCAATTAGGAAAAAAAATAATTTATTGTACCTAAGCCTATTAATATATACCTATACCTAATAGCTTCATTTTCAATTCCGCACATAGCGGGGTAGGCAGAGAAACTCTGGGAACCCAGTGTTAAAATATTCCGTTAAAATACTTCTGTTCTTCACTTTCCGCTGAATTCTTGAGGCATTGCGTGTTGAGTGGCGGAACACAACACCTCGCTATGACTCATTACCAGAGCGAGGAAATGAATGCGCCACGATGACTTTAATTTAATATGGAAAAGTAAGATAATAATATAATTTTTGATTAAGAAAACATCGTCGCAGACAAAAGTATATGCAACGATAATGTTATCTTTAGCCCCTGGTGCCGCTGTCGGCAGTATTTGC